>JBAMBJ010000430.1:0-90572 GCA_037043495.1 Drosophila recens | reverse complement strand
AAACCAAATTTATTAAAAATACTATTAAATACCAAGTAGACAATTAACGCATTATAAATTTAATTGATTTGTGTTTATCACTTTTTGGTGCCACAGAAATCGCTTTCGCTTGAATTTTAATAAAATTTTTATGAAATTTGTGTTCATCCTATTGAATTTCTTCTAGTGTATATTGCTTAAATATATAACTTGAACACAATTTTGGAAGAAAATTTCACAAGATATGGACTTTTGTTAAACATTGAATTTTAAAATGTTTAACAGGCATTTGCAGTAAAACAAAACAATAAATAAACACAGTCACACAGTACTTAATCACTCTTCGGTTTTATTAACATTTGCACAGATTTAATTTTTTTTAATCCCCAAAAAATGTAGCGAGAATCGTTGACGTATCGTATCGTATTAGAAAATTTTCCGTTCAGATTACTATAAAATTAAAGTAGAATTTTAAATTAAAGAAATATTCCAAATTGATGTAGACATAGGCTTACCAATATGCATATGCTAAACTCATATCAAAGTTCCACCAACCATTTTTGTATTTGGGACAAACCCTGAAATTGCCTTTCTCATTCGTGCGCATCATATCACCGGCATCTCCAAGATAAGTGCCCAGTGACTTTAACTGATACTTCTCGTCCTTAGAGCCAATTACAAAATGGTCGTATCGGGCATAATGAGTTTCATTCTCGTAGTCGACAATATGTACATAGAGCTCGTGACGTTGATGGGTTGTTATTCTGTGCATCTTTTCCAAGCCTAGCCAGAATTCGCCGTTGGGGTCGCCGAAGCCTTTATGGTAAGTGGCCAAGTCTCTATCAAAATCGACACTTCCATCAAATCGACGCTGAATGACAATCCATCCAGATCCAGCTATCTTATCTTCCAGAGTTGGCACAAATGGTTCAATGCCAGGCACATGCATTAGCCCACTTGTGGCTCCATAGGGTATATCAATACGTATTACATTTTCATTTTGATTCACTTGTTTCTTAGTTTCCATTTGCTTTAACTTTATATTTAAATCAGCAACTGTCTGCTCCAGTTTCCTAATGGTCGACTCTTGGAATGCAATTTGAGATTTGCTTTCCTCTAGAAAAGCATTATTTTCGTTTAACTTGATCCCATCGGATTTTAGTTTAGATTCCAGAGTAGCTATTTGTTCATCCTTGTCCTTGATAGCGGCTTCATTTGCAGCGATTTGATCGTTTTGAGATTTGTTTTTATCCTCGAGATCAACGTTGTCATTTGATTTCATCTCATCTGTTGTTAATATGCATTCTAGCTTCTCTAGTTGTTGATCTTCACTTGTGGCAATTCTTGTACTGCAATTATCTTGATGATTCTTTATCACTGACAGCAGCTCCATCAATTTGTCAAATTTATTTTGAATTGAAGCTGAACGTTTGACAATGCCGTAATTAAATCATCCTTATCCTTAATTTTCTGATCATAGATATTTGCACGAACCTTGTAAGCTGATAATTCTGTTTCAAGTGCACATATCTTCTCTTCGGCGGCCTTCAATTGATTGTCTTTCATTTGAATGTTGATGGTAAATTCTCCGATTGTCTTCACCAGCAACTCCTGCACTGCCCTGGAACAGACTGTCTCACACTCCCATGAGTTGCTCTGCAAAATTATTGACTCATTGATTCAGTGCCTAAAATATATGTACCTATTAAACTCACAGAATAAGCATCAGAAGTTGATTCAGACATATTTCCATTCAACGCAATATTTAATTTCTTGCCATCCATTTTAATTTCAATTTCTTATGACGCTTCTAGTTTCCCGCACAAAAAGTATGACAAGATCTATGGTTGCTCATGAGTGAGTGAAAGAGTTGCTCACTATGAGCAAGTGAACATGTTCTTTCGAAATTGTTCTTATTGCTCAGTTGCAGTGCTGCCAATTTAGCTATTTCCCCGCTAGATCTATCGGGTTGCAATTGGCAAATGCGGGGTAAATTGTCAAATAGTGGCTAGCGGGAATTCTAGCTATCCTCGAGCTCTTCAAGGTGGAAACAACCAATATTGAAGAGATTCCGTTTCAATACTCGAACGTCCACTTTATTAAGTGCTCCAATATAAAAGATACCTTAAGCTTTTGGGCCGAAGTGGATGGAGCAGGAAATAAAAGATTTTCGGCACTGGCATCATTTGCGATAAGCCTTTTATCGCTGCCAAGTTCAAACGCAGAGGTGGAAAGAGTGTTTAGTCAAATGAACAGTGCCAAAACTTAACTTCGAAATAGAATGGCCGTTCAAACATTAAACTCAATTTTACACTTGAGGTATTTTATCACATGAACTCATATTTTATAACATTTAAATTAAACTTGTGAAGTTTTCAAAAATACTGGATTAAATCAATAAAAAATCGTTTCACTACTCTAGCGTTTTTTTTAGCTACCAACAAAATTGTCTGGCTATTTCTAGCTTTTTTCAAAGGCTAGCTAAGCTTTTTTGTGACCCGAAGAGTTGGCAACATTGCGCAGTTGTTCTGTTTTTGTCGGAAGCCAGCAAGCTAAATGCAAGTATTGAAAATGTTTATTGAGCTGCTGATCACAGAGCAACCTATGCAGCCATCAGATTTAAATTGAAATGTTACGTATGATATTTTTGATTAGTTTGGGGAGGAGGGGTTTAGTGAACAGCTCAATGAATGACTAAGTTACTGAGCAATTAAGCAAGTGAGCAACTGAGCAAGTAAGCAATCTGAATTAGTTGACTCTACTAAAAAAAGAACAAGTGAACGTGTTCACCTAATTAGCAGTGTTTACTCAACACTACAAAATGCTAAGATACAAATAACTGTGCAACAGTTGATTTCATACTGAATTTATAAGCATTTAATTTTATTTTTTTAAATGTTAAACAGGCATTTGCAGTTAAAAATAAATGAATAAAAATAGTTACTATTTTTACATTATTGACCACATTGACCGTATTGTCTTTTGTTTGGCTATCATTAGAACCAAACTAACCCATTTTGAAATTTACTTTAGGTACTTTAGATATACATATGTAGGTACAGTCGAACTTCCCTAACTCGAATCACCATTATCCAAGAAAAAAGTTCGAGTTAGGGAGACTTCGAGTAAGGGAAGTCTTTTTGTTCGGTTAGTATACGCTATTGCCACTCAATTTAGTTTGAGTTAGAGAAGTTCGAGTTAGGGAAGTTCGACTGTATTACAAATATACATACATTGTTTGTTTAATTGTATAATTTTTATTGAGCTTTTTTTTTTAAATTTGCGTTTGGTTCACAAAAAGCATATTTTTTGCAAAAATATAATTATATTAGCAATATAATAATAATAATAATTAAAAAGGCAAAACTTTCTTAATGTTTCATTCACACATTTATTTCACATATGTATCCTTTAGTTTGACGTAGTTTAGTTACATTTTAACAATTTTGATATATCATTTGACAAATTTATTTTACTTGCGCTTATTCAGTGCTATAAAAATTCGATCATGAATATCACAAATAAAAATTCAAAATTAAACATAAGAAAATTAAAATCAAATATCAAAATTAAAAAATCAATTTTTTGGATGTATGAAAAACCGAAATTAACCCTTATAAATGGAAACGTTTACTAAATGGTTATTTCGGTTTACAGAGAGAGTTTCGGTTTTAAGGTTTCGTTCAAATAAAAATTTGTTTTTTCGGTTACGATTTCAGTTACGTTTTAAAATATTGATCGGTTTTTACCGGCTAAAGATTACGTTTTCGGTTAGAGTTATAATCCCTGTTAAATATTAAATTCGCTGTACGATCTATGTAGCGTTGTCGGTCCCGCACTCTTTGTAGTGCTGTCGGCTCCTTGTTATTTGCTCAGCTTGTCTCTCTGGCGGTACCGGTGCTGGTCTTCGCACAAGTTATTGTTTTTGGGCTCATTTGCTTCATCCTTGGAATCTCAGCTGGCGGCGGTGGTGTAATTAGTTGTTTTTTACATAGATTAGGGATGGAGTGGTGAATAACGTCAACTTTTTCTTTGTTCTTTTTAATCAGGTTCGATTTTAAAAAGTCTAATTCTGCCTGTAACTTTTGGGCTGTTGGCCCAGCAGGTGGTGGTAATTTGGTGAACAGTAGCCACTTGATGTGGGCTATTCTTTTTTTTATCTTTGTTTTCATGCCACCCCTATGTTTTCCCATTGCCGCACTCTATTCACTCAGTGACTTGTAATGGAAGTTTTAGTCGGTGAGTTGATGGTATTCCAGAGTATATTGACGTTGGAGTTGTTTGAATAAAGTTGCTGGAACACTTCATTGGTTCTCGTAGAGCCAAATAAAATTCGTCTGATCTTTTTAGCTTCTTATATTGAATGAATATTAGGCTTAGGGCAGCTAAGGTTGCGCAGCTACTCCCTCTGTCAGTAACGCTGGCAGAGGAGCAGCCGTTTTATGTATGTATGTATACTTTATAACAGTCGTCGAATAAAGTATTTTGACAAAACAATATTTAAATAATCTCGTAATTTGAATTTACTTTATGATAAGTTTGATATCAATGGAAAGGTCTTTTAAATTTCGTATGACTGATACAAAACTTTCCTAAACCCATTAAGTACCCATTAAAAATTTCGAATTTTTGTTAAAGTCTACTGTTTTGACTTTTTTCCTCGGTCTCAAACAAAAAATGTTTTTATGCAAAAAGTTTTTCTCAACAACTCTAATAATCACAAAAATAAATTTGCAAAACTTTTATCGCTAGTATTTGTTATGATTTTTTTTCTATGGGATCTCAGAAAAATGTTGTATGAAATGGTAGAAAAAGTAACTAAAATAGTAATTTTTTGCAATTTTCAAAAAAGCATAATAAAACTACTATCAAAGTGATTTTTGAATATATCTTTTTGCATTCACTCTTAAAATTGTTTCAAGAATTTTTTGTATCAAAACATTTTTTTTTTAAGACCGAGAAAAAAAGTCAGAACAGTAGACCTTTACAAAAATTCGAAATTTTTAATGGGTACTTAATGGGTTTAGGAAAGTTTTGTATCACACAAACGGAGTTTAAATGACCTTTTCATTGATGCCAAACTTAACATAAAGTAAGTTCAAATTACGAGTAGATTTAAATTTAGTTTTGTCAAAATACTTTATCCGACGATTGTACTTAAATATTCTATAAGGCGAGAGCGTATTATGCACGCCAAGAGCGCGCGGTCAGTCACTTGAAAAGTGCTGACGAAGGATTTATGCGGAACTCAGCATACGAGTATTTGTGTAATCTTGTTACAGTGCACTTGAAATATGTTTGGGAACTTTGCTTACATAAACATTGCGTCAAAGAGCCACAATGTGTTTATATGTTGGCCACTGGGTACAATGTGCCTTCGATATGTAAAAAATTTAATTTTAAAATGTTTAATAGGCATTTGCAGTAAAAAATAAATGAATAAGATTTGTTACACAGTACTTAAGCACTCTTCGGTCTTATTAACATTTGCACAGATTTAATATGATTACGACCCTTTCCCCATTTGCCGAGTCCCCAATAAAGGTAGTGCCAATCGTTGACTTGGGTATTAGAGAATTTTCCGTTCAGATTACTATAAAATTAAAGTAGAATTTTAAATTAAAGAAATATTCCAAATTGAAGTAGATTATAGGCTTACCAATATGGAGAATGCATTTGTAAGTCCCACCAACCATTTTTGTATTTGGGACAAACCCTGAAATTGCCTTTCTCATTCGTGCGCATCATATCACCGGCATCTCCAAAATAAGTGCCCAGTGACTTTAACTGATACTCCTCGTCCTTAGAGCCAATAACAAAATGGTCGTATCGGGCATAATGAGTTTTATTCTCGTAATCGACAATATGAACGTAGAGCTCGTGACGTTGATGGGTTGTTATTCTGTGCATCTTTTCCAAGCCTAGCCAGAATTCGCCGTTGGGGTCGCCAAAGCCTGTATGGTAAGTGGCCAAGCTTCTAATAAAATCGAGACTTCCATCAAATCGACGCTGAATGACAATCCAGCCAGATCCAGCTATCTTATCTTCCAGAGTTGGCACAAATGGTTCAATGCCAGGCACATGCATTAGTCTAGTTTTGGTTCCATAGGGTATATATTTACGTATTACATTTTCATATTGATTCATTTTTTTCAACTTTATATTTAAATCAGCAACTGTCTGCTCCAGTTTCCTAATGGTCGACTCTTGGGATGCAATTTGAGATTTGCTTTCCTCTAGAAAAGCATTATTTTCGTTTAGTTTAAATTCCAGAGTAGCTATTTGTTCATCCTTGTCCTTGATAGCGGCTTCATTTGCAGCGATTTGATCGTTTTGAGATTTGTTTTCATCCTCGAGATCAACATTGTCATTTGATTTCATCTCATCTGTTGTTAATATGCATTCTAGCTTCTCTAGTTGTTGATCTTCACTTGTGGCAATTCTAGTACAGCAATTATCTTGATGATTCTTTATCACTGACAGCAGCTCCATCAATTTGTCAAATTTATTTTGAATTGAAGCTGAATCGTTTGACAACGCCGTAATTAAATCATCCTTATCCTTAATTTTCTGATCATAGATATTTGCACGATCCTTGTAAGCTGATAATTCTGTTTCAAGCGCACATATCTTCTCTTCGGCGGCCTTTAATTGATTGTCTTTCATTTGAATGTTGATGGTAAATTCTCCGATTGTCTTCACCAGCAACTCCTGCACTGCCCTGGAACAGACTGTCTCACACTCCCATGAGTTGCTCTGCAAAATTATTGACTCATTGATTCAGTGCCTAAAATATATGTACCTACTAAACTCACAGAATAAGCATCAGAAGTTGATTCAGACATATTTCCATTCAACGCAATATTTAATTTCTTGCCATCCATTTTAATTTCAATTTCTTATGACGCTTCTAGTTTCCCGCACAAAAAGTATGACAAGATCTATGAATGCTCAAAATGCTAGTGTTGGGTTGCTCATGAGTGAGTGATAGAGTTGCTCACTATGAGCAAGTGAACATGTTCTTTCGAAATTGTTCTTTATTGCTCAGTTGCAGCCAATTTAGCTATTTCCCCGCTAGATCTAGCTGGTGTCAGTTGACAAATGCGGGGTAAATTGTCAAATAGTGACTAGCGGGTGGAAACAACCAATATTGAAGAGATTGCGTTTCAATACTCGAACGTCCACTTTATTAAGTGCTCCAATATAAAAGATACCTTAAGCTTTTGGGCCGAAGTGGATGGAGCAGGAAATAAAAGATTTTCGGCACTGGCATCAAATGCGATAAGCCTTTTATCGCTGCCAAGTTCAAACGCAGAGGTGGAAAGAGTGTTTAGTCAAATGAACAGTGTCAAAACTTAACTTCGAAATAGAATGGCCGTTCAAACATTAAACTCAATTTTACCCTTGAGGTATTTTATCAGCTGAACTCATATTTTATATCGTTTATAACATTTAATGTCAACTTGTGAAGTTTTCAAAAATACTGGATTAAATCAATAAAAAATCGTTTCACTACTCTAGCGTTTTTTTTAGCTACCAACAAAATTGTCTGGCTATTTCTAGCTTTTTTCAAAGGCTAGCTAAGCTTTTTTGTGACCCGAAGAGTTGGCAACATTGCGCAGTTGTTCTGTTTTTGTCGGAAGCCAGCAAGCTAAATGCAAGTATTGAAAATGTTTATTGAGCTGCTGATCACAGAGCAACCTAAGCAGCCATCAGATTTAAATTGAAATGTTACGTATGATATTTTTGAGTAGTTGGGTGAGGAGGGGCTTAGTGAATAGCTCAATGAATGACTAAACTACTGAGCAATTAAGCAAGTGAGCAACTGAACAAGTGAGCAATCTGAGTGAGTTGACTCTACTAAAAAAAGAACAAGTGAACGTGTTCACCTAAATGGCAGTGTTTACTCAACACTGCAAAATGCTGATACAAATAACTGTACAATTGTTGATATTTTCATACTGAATTTTAAAGCATTTAATTCAGGGGTGCCCAAAACTGCCTTATGGATGTGCACGCACCAATACAAATAAAAGAAATCGCACGCACACATGTAATACCAATTTTTTGTATTTCAATGTGTACACCGAAAAAAAAGAGGAACATTTTTCTTAAAAAAAAACACACGCATTGCACGTTTCACAACGAAGTGAAGTTTTCTCGTTCAGTGTACACCGAACGATAAGACAAAAACAAAATATGTACATTCGGATTAGCAAAAGCAAAACGACGCAATGCAATTGTTTTTGTTTTGCCAGCAACGAAAGTTGACGGAAAGCGGACAATGCAAAATTTGTTCTTGTTTTGCCGCAACGAAAGTTGACGGAAAGCGGAATGGGCAAAATTTTTTTGTGTAATTTGCAATGTGCGCAAGAAGCTTATCAATGTATATTCTCTGCAAAACAAAAACAAATGTGCTTTGTGTGCATAGGCGATGGGCACCCCTGTTTTAAAATATAAAATTCAATTTTTACATTATTTGGCTATCATCAGAACCAAACTAACCCATTTTGAAATTTACTTTATGTACTTTAGATATATGTACATACATACTACAAATATACATTGTTTGTTTAATTGTTTCATTTTTATTGAGTTTTTTTTTTTAATTTGCCTGTTTTCGGTTTTTCTGGCAGTTTCCCTTAGCTGTTTCGTAACGTTGGACCCGTTTTTTGTTTCTGTTTTGGAATACTGGTATGGTTTCTTTTCACAAAAAACATTTTTTTTTGCAAAAATATAATTATATTAACAATATAATAATAATAAAAATTAAAAAGGCACAACTTTCTTAATGTTTCATTCACACATTTATTTCACATATCCTTTAGTTTGACGTAGTTTAGTTACATTTTAACAATTTTGATATTTCATTTAACAAATTTATTTTACTTGCGCTTATTCAGTGCTATAAAAATTCGATCATGAATATCACAAATAAAAATTCAAAATTAAACATAAGAAAATTAAAATCAAATATCAAAATAAAAAATATTTTTTTTGGATGTATGAAAAACCGAAATTAACCCTTATAAATGGAAACGTTTACTAAATGGTTATTTCGGTTTACAGAGTTTCGGTTTTAAGGTTTCGTTCAAATAACAATTTGTTTTTTCGGTTACGATTTCAGTTACGTTTTAAAATATTGATCGGTTTTTACCGGCTAAAGATTTTCGGTTAGAGTTATAATCCCTGTTAAATATTAAATTCGCTGTACGATCTATGTAGCGTTGTCGGCCCCGCACTCTTTATAGTGCTGTCGGCTCCTTGTTATTTGCTCAGCTTGTCTCCCTGGCGGTACCGGTGCTGGTCTTCGCACAAGTTATTGTTTTTGGGCTCATTTGCTTCATCCTTGGAATCTCAGCTGGCGGCGGTGGTGTAATTAGTTGTTTTTTACATAGATTAGGGATGGAGCGGTGAATAACGTCAACTTTTTCTTTGTTCTTTTTAATCAGGTTCGATTTTAAAAAGTCTAATTCTGCCTGTAACTTTTGGGCTGTTGGCCCAGCAGGTGGTGGTATTTTGGTGAATAGTAGCCACTTGATGTGGGCTATTCTTTTTTTTATCTTTGTTTTCATGCCACCCCTATGTTTTCCCATTGCCGCACTCTATTCACTCAGTGATTTGTAATGGAAGCTTTAGTCGGTGAGTTGATGGTATTCCAGAGTATATTGCCGTTGGAGTTGTTTTGATAAAGTTGCTGGAACACTTCATTGGTTCTCGTAGAGCCAAATAAAAGTCGTCTGATCTTTTGAGCTTCTTATATTGAATGAATATTTGGCTTAGGGCAGCTAAGGCTGCGCAGCTGCAGAGGTGCAGCTGTTTTATGTACATATGAATGTATGTATACTTTATCTACAGTCGTCGGATAAAGTATTTTGACAAAACAATAGTTAAATATACTCGTAACTTGAATTTACTTTATGTTAAGTTTGGTATCAATGACAAGGTCTTTTAAATTTCGTATGACTGATACAAAACTTTCCTAAACGCATTAAGAGTCCTTTAAAAATTTCGAATTTTTGTAAAAGTCTACTGTTTTGACTTTTTTCTCGGTCTCAAACAAAAAATGTTTTTATGCAAAAAGTTTTTCTCAACAATTCTAATAATCACTGCAAAAATAAATTGGCAAAAATTTTATCGCTAGTATTTGTTATGATTTTTTTTCTATGGGATCTCAGAAAAATGTTGTATGAAAAGAAGGAAAAAGTGGCTAAAATAGTAATTTTTTGCAATTTTCAAAAAAGCATAATAAAAATACTATCAAAGGGATTTTTGAATATATCTTTTTGCATTCACTCTTAAAATTGTTTGAAGAATTTTTTGCATCAAAACATTTTTTTTTGAAGACCGAGAAAAAAAGTCAAAACAGTAGACTTTTACAAAAATTTGAAATTTTTAATGGGTATTTAATGAGTTTGGGAAAGTTTTGTATCATACAAACGGAGTTTAAATGACCTTTTCATTGATACCAAACTTAACATAAAGTAAGTTCAAATTACGAGTAGATTTAAATTTAGTTTTGTCAAAATACTTTATCCGACGATTGTACTTAAATATTCTATAAGGCGAGAGCGTATTATGCACGCCAAGAGCGCGCGGTCAGTCACTTGAAAAGTGCTGACGAAGGATTTATGCGGAACTCAGCATATTTGTGTGATCTTGTTACAGTGCACTTGAAATATGTTTGGGAACTTTGCTTACATAAACATTGCGTCAAAGAGCCACAATGTGTTTATATGTTGGCCACTGGGTACAGTGTGCCTTCGATATCTAAAAACTTTAATTTTAAAATGTTTAATAGGCATTTGCAGTAAAAAATAAATGAATAAGATTGGTTACACAGTACTTAAGCACTCTTCGGTCTTATTAACATTTGCACAGATTTAATATGATTACGACCCTTTCCCCATTTTCCGAGTCCCCAATAAAGGTAGTGCCAATCGTTGACTTGGGTATTAGAGAATTTTCCGTTCAGATTACTATAAAATTAAAGTAGAATTTTAAATTAAAGAAATATTCCAAATTGAAGCAGATTATAAGCTTACCAGTTGGGATTACACTTTTTTAAGTCCCACCAACCATTTTTGTATTTGGGACAAACCCAGAAATTGACTTTCTCACTCATGCGCATCATATCACCGGCATCTCCAAAATAAGTGCCCAGTGACTTTAACTGATACTCCTCGTCCTTAGAGCCAATTACAAAATGGTCGTATCGGGCATAATGAGTTTCATTCTCGTAGTCGACAATATGTACATAGAGCTCGTGACGTTGGTGGGTTGTTATTCTGTGCATCTTTTCCAAGCCTAGCCAGAATTCGCCGTTGGGGTCGCCGAAGCCTTTATGGTAAGTGGCCAAGTCTCTATCAAAATCGACACTTCCATCAAATCGACGCTGAATGACAATCCAGCCAGATCCAGCTATCTTATCTTCCAGAGTTGGTACAAATGGTTCAATGCCAGGCACATGCATTAGTCTACTTGTGGTTCCATAGGGTATATAAATACGTATTACATTTTCATTTTGATTCACTTGTTTCTTAATTTCCATTTTTTTAAACTTTATATTTAAATCAGCAACTGTCTGCTCCAGTTTCCTAATGGTCGACTCTTGGGATGCAATTTGAGATTTATTTTCGTCTAGAAGAGCAATATTTTCGTTTAATTTTATCTCGTCGGATTTTAGTTTAGATTCCAGAGTAGCTATTAGTTCATCTTTGCTCTTGATAGCGGCTTCATTTGCAGCGATTTGATCAGTATAGCTTGAAATTAACTCCTCTAATTTGTCCATTTTGTTCTTTATTGTCGACGATTCGAAATCGTCATTTTCTTTTAAATCACCGTTCAATATATTGGCCATTTCTTTTAAAAACTGTAATTATTTATTGTAAAATTTTTTAAAACGTTTTGTTAATTTTTTGTACTTTATTTTTATAAAAATTTTCTTTCCTTAGTGCAAACTCTTCCAACGATTCAATAGAAACTGATAACTTAAAATATAAATGCAAGTTTTGTAGACTGATAAGATGAATATGCTTCGGTAGATAAAGACCGATTACATTATTTAATGACGTACGTGATTATTCCTCTTACGCGAGCATTCTTATCCTTATCGATTGAAAGTTCTATCTCTCAATTACGTACAAATTTAGTACAAGTAAATGAGTTACGTAATTATAGAGAAAGATAACTGGAACGAATTCGCCTAATTGTTAAGCTCGACAACAGGTATTAAATATTGCTCGGGATCTTCCAAAAAGGCTTCCAGGAAATCGATCCCCTTTGGTAAAAATTGAATCTTTTCGTCGAATTTATACAAAGGCGGTTGGAAGATATCCCTAAATGAGATTTCTTCCACATTACCAATTTCAATAAGAAAATTGATAGTCTCCGTACGCATGTAAGCTTCATCCCCTACTTGAAACATTTTTCTAATGGTTTTCCGCACATAAGTACGATTTGGTTCTCTATAAAAACAAAACATAATAAAAATGAGTAAGACAAATTATAAAATTAATTTAATGTAATTACCTTAAAAGACGCGCTCTTTTTGATATCAATATCGACTTCAGATTTCTGCATAGCCTTGTTGTCTCCATAAAAATTATGTCGAGTTCCTTTAGAAACTTTACCATATCGTCGACATCATTGCCGTCCAGAAGATTTTGCAGGTTTAGTGGCAGTTTAAGCCTCACCTGGAAATCCAGTAGATGCTCCATCGGAAACCAATAAGCTAAAAAAGATAACGAGAACGGTTTAAATGAAGTACAGGGGTCTATTAACTTTGTCACAAAAAAAGTGCGTAACAGGCAGAAGGAGGCGTGGCAGCCCCATGAAGTATATATATTCTTGATCAGCATCAACATAGTAAGTACGGGGTCACCGTCCACTAGTTGATGCCTGATTTTGGGATTTTATTTTCTTACGTTTGGGTATAAAGGTTGTTTCCATTGCTTTAATATTGCGCACACGTATATCGGTTTCCATAACATCCAGGCGCTCGTAGTTGATAACCATACGAAACGTAGTAATTTTGCGATGCGTGAATATGTATTGACGATCGCACTGCAGTTGATAATCAAATATCCATCTGGAGACCTCATTACGCACCCTGACAGCCAATCGTTTGGCGAATGGAGTGGGTAAGACTGGTTCCGGTAAATTTCCCTTAAATCTGCAATACAAAACATATATTATAGATTAGAAAACTGTTTGATATTATATTTATTTGTCTATAACTCACTCTTCAAATTTCTTTTGGTACATCTCCATCATTTCCTCAAAAGTTAGGCGTTCTTCGTTGTCGTTGTCATCGGCGATGGTTTCGCTGACGTTATCACTGGCATTGGAGTAACGTGCCAGCTTCTTGAGTTCATAATATTTGAAGACCTCGTCGAGACGTGGCTGTTGTCGCAAACGTTCCAAATCCGCCAGACCCTCCTCCAGTGCATTCCAATCAGGCAATTCAAATGATTCGGAAGCATCTCTCGCTGTGTCGTTGATGGAGAGTCTGCAATGTTTGCACTTCTTGCAGGCATCAACAGCTCCAGCCACAGCTGGCGGATTAAGCTGCTCCAGGCAAGCCTCAGGATCAGTTTGACTTTGAGTTTCAGGTTCAGGTTCAGAATCGGGTTCCGCCTCGATGTCGATGCCACTGGCACTGTCAACGCCATCTTGCTCCTCGTCCATCAAGGTTGACACCAGACTGAGTCTCGTCTTGTCAATTTCACAATCATCGAACGCCAGATCAATAATTACAGAATCTCCACCTAGATTTATAAACTGTTTATGGGC
The DNA here is from genome assembly GCA_037043495.1 of Drosophila recens. Classification (NCBI taxonomy): domain Eukaryota; kingdom Metazoa; phylum Arthropoda; class Insecta; order Diptera; family Drosophilidae; genus Drosophila; species Drosophila recens. The sequence goes on along the minus strand of JBAMBJ010000430.1, from coordinate 76,799 downwards.
TCTTGCATAGCTTTTATTGCTATTCTCATTCGAGCTGCGACTATCGCTCGAGGTATTCTTTGGCTCCTCCGCTGTGTTGGCCAGTGAGCGCTTGGCCAATTCATTCTGCGCCGCAAAATGACTCGAGACATCAGATATTGTAATTGGATTATTCTCATACATTCCAGCTGGTTTCAGTTGCGCTTTATTCTCCGGCGGACAAATGATCTCTGTTTCAAAACAGCTCCGAGTTTGTCGCATCATTTGTGCCCGTATCATTTGCACGGTACCATCTAGTTGTTCCGGTTCCGTTTCTCGCCATGGTGAGCTCTTGCATGGAACTGGAATGCGAGATCTATTTCTTATTGTGGCCGAGACATCTTCCTCATCGCGTCCTGTGGCATCCAACTGAAGTTGCGAGCTTTAAAAAAGAGTTGATTAATATGGACTACTTATGTTATTTCTGACAGACAGCTAACTTACCTATTCTGATCCTCCTGCTTTATTGGTAGCCACGTGTTGCGTTTCTTTGGCTGTGGCAAGTTCGGCGTCAGGTGTATCGGCAATCGCTTGATATTCAACGAAGTTGATGACTTGGAAGCTACAGCTGGTGTGCCATAGTTTGTAACGTCCATGTCGAGTTCCATGTCTCCAGGAGCCTCAGCTGCCGCTGCGGGACTTTCATTATTACACATCATTTCCAAATCTTCGTACTCGATCATGGAGCGACCGGGTGTAATGGGGAAAAAGCCACGCTGTGTTTTATTTCTCTGTGGTGTTTCCATACATGTTGCATTTGCGATAATCGAGTTTATTACCTTTTTAGATCCTTTGATGGGATCTACCAATGTCTTACGTAGTTTGGCGTTCTCTTCGGCCAACCACTCAGCTGAATCTAATTGAGATTCCCCTCCAGCATTTTCTGTAATTTTATCAAAGCTTGGACTAAGGAATTCCGGTTCGAAGGTGGCAAGAAATTTCATCCCCGACTTTTTGGAACACTGTTCAGTTGGAGGAGCACATGGCAGATCCTCATCAATTGCAATTGTCATTGCCATGTCGAGTGTTTGTCGTGGCTTCGACGCCACTGGAGATCCTGATCCCAGTTCAATGCAACTCACGTCATCTGTAATAGCTTCTGACATAATTAGTGTCTGTCTGGGTCTATTAACTTCTTTTTTCATCGAAGGAGCTCCACAAATATCCTCCTCAATGGGCTGTGACAGATGGAATGTTTGTGTGGGCTTCAGCTTGGAGGTGGTTTCCCTTTGGTGGCTTACAAACTCTTCCTCAATTGGCTCTTGCCTAAGTAAAGTTGGTCTTTGTTTGGTATTTAACATTGGCTCTTCATCTATGGCATCCCCGTAATGTACTGTTTGTTGGTGCTCGTGACGAGGTTCAATTGGAGCAGCAGTTGTTGTTGGCATCAATGCCATGTGTGAACTGAAGGAGTCCTCTTCAATGAGTTCAGCCTCGTGCAATGTTTTCCTGCGCCTGTTGTTCTGAGGCTCTACTGCAGCAGCCACTGAACTCAATTGTAATTCTGGCGGAGGTCTCACAAAGTCTTCTTGGATGTCTTCGGAGAAGTGCAATGTCTGCCTGCAGATGCTGTATTCCTGTACTACGGCAGCAGCTGCTGGGTTTGCTTTAAAGTCCTTTGCTGGTTTTACTATATCCTCCTCCTCAATGGGCTCTGCCATTTGTATAGTTTGCCTGCGGGATCTTGATTGCTGCTCCTTTGGAGCAATGACAATTTTTGATTTTGATGCCATTTGTGGTCTTATCAAATCCTCTTCAATTGGTTCTGGCACATTTATTGTTTCTCTGTGTCTGCGGATCTGCTGTTCGAGTGGAGTTAAATTCTTTCCAGGACTTGGCATTTCTTCATCAATGTCCTCAGACAGTTGTAATGTTTGCCTGCGATGTCCCGTCTGCTTCAACTGTGGCTTTACAACATTCTCTTCAATCGGTTCTGCAACAGAAGGAGCCTCTGATCGTGCTTTGAAGTCTTCCCGTGGCCATACTGGTTCTTCATCGATGGGTTCGGCCAAGTACAATGTTTGCCTGTGCCTGTTGCTCTGCTTTTCCTCTAAAGTAGCTGCAGAATTCAATTGCGATTCTGGCGGAGGCCTCACACAGTCTTCTTCGATGTCTTCCAAGGAGCACAGTGTCTGTCTGCGGATAGTGTAATCTTTTCCTCCACCAGAAGCTGCTGACTTCGCACTAAGATCTTTTGTTGGCTTAACTATATCCTCCTCCTCAATTGGCTCTGCCCTTTGAATAGTTTGTCTGCGGCGTCTCGATTGCTGTGTCTCTGGAGCAGTGGCTGGCTGTGACTTTGATTCCTGTTGTCCCCCAATTGAATCCTCTTCCATGGGTTCTGCCATATACAATGATTGCCTGCGCCTTCCAGTCTGCTGTTCAACTGGAGGAGCTAATAGATTTAACTGGATATCTTCCAAGGGACTAGGCGTATCCTCATCAATGTCTTCCGTAAAGTGTAATGTTTGTCTACGCCGTCCTGTCTGATATTCTACTGCAGCAGCTGCATTCAATTCCCTTTGAGGTCTTGCAATATCCTCTTCAATGGACTCTGCCATATGTAATGTTTGTCGGCGCTGGTTCGCCTGCCCTTTGACTGGCAATATCAGAGACTCATTTTGCCCAGGACTTGGCGTGTTTTTAATGTCCTCTGCAAACTGTGATGTTTGTCTGCGCTGAGGAGCAAACATAATTGAGTGTAAATCCTTTCTAGGACTAGGCATATCTTCATCAATGGCTTCCGTAAAGTGCAATGTTTGTCTACGGAATCTATGTTCCTGTTCCACGGCAGGAGCTACGGACTTATCCATTGCCATGTGCTCTTCAATGGCTTCCTCCCGGTGCAATGTTTTTCTTGGCTCCCGAGATGCTGGATTTAGACTTTCCTCTTCCATTGATACATTCAACTGGATCGTGCGGCTGAGTCTCAGCTTGTCCTGTAGATCCACAGTAGCTGTGTAGACATTATCTACTAAAGTTGGCCGTTGCTTTGCTTTCTCAAAAGCTGCTACAACGGCTGCTTCTTGTTTATCAAGATCATCCAGTTCCATAGCAGTATTATCATAGGTTGTTTCACGTCGTGATGCACTTTTCGAGCTGTTCCTTGACTGCGTTTCATCGCCCATTTTGGCGTGAGCAAGAAAGTTGGTATTGTCCAGCAATAATTCATCCGCCTGTGAGAAGCGATTGTTGCGCTTAGCATCAGCCAAACTTTTCACCTTAAGTGGTTCATCTGAATGATCCTTTACGGGATGAGATTGGTGTTGCTGCTGAGGAATAGGCGACATCACTGTGCTCTCATTAAAGTCGAGAGTGCCGCGTGGTTTGATGGCTTCTCTCAGCGGCACATCTTCTTCCACTGGATTTTGTTCTAGTCCCTGCCAAAAGTGCTGTTGCTTCACATTCCGTAATCTTAGCGGTGTTCTCGGCCCACTGCGAAACGGCTTTATGCTGCCAGAGTTTAAGGCTTCGTTCAGCTCACGACAATTCAAGGGTCTTCTGATGCCATTCTCCGAGATGACATCCAACGGTATCAACGGTGAGGACGTGGAATCATCTGGCAAATAGTTCAGAGAATCTCTTTCTCCCATATTGAAAGATTCGTATGCCATTCGCTCCGTTGTCGCAGCAGCAACAACGTCAACTTGTTGTGGCTCTAAAAATACAAAAATTAATGACTGACAGTTGTAATTTCGTTGTTATTATTACCAATGTCACTAAAATCACATGTTATATCGTTGTTGTTTTCAAATAACACTGTCTTCTGCTTAACAGTTCTTTCCATGGGCGTCACGCAACTCATGTCTGTGGGCATTACAACAGTTTTATGCCCGCTTTCCCTTTCTGGCGATTTGGGATTTAGCTGGAATAATAGTCAGAATTAAATCTTGGTTAAAGGTATTACAACTTTTCACTCACCATTTGTTGTGGAATAAGATCCATGGTTTTATCTACAACTGCAGTTTTAAACATACTATATTCACGCAGTTTATCCCGCTCTATATCGTCTAGCGATAAACTGTCGAATGCAATCGAATCCAACGGAACAGACAACTCCATGAGCCGACGATTTCTGGCCAACTCATGTGGCAGCAACGTGACGCTGAGACTTGTCATCAGTTGCAGCGTAAAATCGTCCCGACTTTGTTGATCATATTCCGACTCTCTTGCACTGCCCAGCGGTGTGTTTTCCTTGTCCATCTCACTTGGCACTGAAGTGCGCGCTGAAACTTGCAGAGTGGACGCTGCCGCAGTGACATGACTTTGACCCGAGCTGTCGTCGCCATTGGTGTGATCCGATATCTCGTAGGAGTTGTCGTAATCTCGGGGCTTCTCTGTCGTATCGAATTCTCTGCAAAACACATATTCTTAAATATATTAAAGTACAAAGTAATAAAAAAACAAAAATATTTACCTTATGAATTTTTTCCCGCTAAAGCTGATCCGACGCCGTGCTTGACCCTCATCTGGTGCCACTTTTTTAAGCTATTAGAATAAAAGCATTATAGTTTCTGTTTGTACAATTCTATTAGTTACTTACCGAGCTTCTTGGTTTAGTATTGTTCATTTTTGAGATTTTAAAAATATATTAGTTCGCTTTGGTTTAAACAATAGACGCCAATACTGAAAATGCCAACTCGCTCTTATTATTTTTGTATACTGGAAATGCCAACTCGTTCGAAATGTCGACATGTACAGCGAATGGCAACATGGTGTATTTGTATATCGATAAAAACAATCGAGACGTTAATTTTAATTTGCTGAAAATAATAATCAAATCGTTTTTACAGACAAGGAATAATAAATTTTTGAATCACTGCGGACTGCCGTCCGCGCTAGTGACGAAAGCAACACTAAAGGTGCGAAAGGCGACTAGCAATATATACAGGTCGATCAGGTCGAAATATATAACGATATATGTATTTATTTATTTATTTTATTTTTATCAAAATGATGCAAACTTTATTGACTGATATTCATGGCAGAAGTATCTGAGCTGACATCGGCTATGTGAAAGGAAGCATCCTCGGCAGGCATGTCATCCTCATCTGTATATAAGCGTCGCAAGCGTTCCTTGTAGCTGGAATCACATAACAAATTAATAAATATTGAATACAAACAGTTAAACACTTGATGTTACTAACAGTTCGCTGTCCGGATTATTGTTTTGATTGCGACACTTGTCCAACTTCTTCTCAATGGCTTTAACCTTTTCTCGATCTGGCGGCTGATAGTTCTTAACCAGAATTCGTATTTCTTTAAATAAATATACATAAATATACATGAATTGTACTTCAAGACACACTATTCTAGCTGCTACTTACTGCGCACGGCTTCAATGAGGCCTCTCAGCTTCTCCGGTGCGGAGACAAAGAGCAAATCGGTCACATAACTGTCCAGATTCTCCTGTTCCCTGCTGGCCGCATGCAGGACTGCAGCCAGACCGATCTGCGAGGGCGTATGCATCATGCAGGCGTCTGTGAAGAACGTCGAGTCAATGAAGCTATCAATATGAGGACGCAAACGATCTGGATTTTGCATATTACTGCGAGTCTAAAATGCGAGCACAACAAAACGATTAATCAGGAATATATCGGGATATTTACAGACTGCAAAACGTGCCTTTATGTCTATTATAAAACCCTCGATGGGTCGGAACGGATTATGTATGGTGAGGTAGTAGTTCAATTGGCCAATCAAGAGCAGCTCGTTGGAGAGCACAATGTCGGTGGCCTTGTTGCGATCCCCCTTAATATTGTTGACAAACTGGTTGATCGACACATTAAACTCTTCCACCTTGCAGGCAACAAACACGCATGTGGCCCTATAACATAAAAAGAATGTTGATGAACTATAGTTCAAATAATATTTAAATGCATGCTTACAATATCTCCTTGGGATGATAGTCCATGGGCGTATTGTTTAGGTAGAAGCGTTTGAAGTAATGAAATGCTGTCCCAATCACACATTTTGGCATCGGTGGATCAAATCGACGGCAAAAGTCCACCAAGTAAATCTCATATTGTTTCAGCAGGAGACGCTCTTCAGCCGGTGTTAAGAAGAAATCGTTAAGATTTCCAGATGGCGGCGCCTCGGCAGCATGTCCCTTGATGTATTTGGTGTTTTGCTCAACACGGAATGCCTGCAGCTGGTCCTCGTTGGCAAATGTCCAGGAACGTCTTTGTGAACTAAGTGGATACATTATGGCATATTGCAAATTAACAATTCATGAATTTTTGTATGCTGTGTGCTCTTTGCAGTTGCCATTCACATGCTCAACCAACACCAATCGATAAATGTAGTCGGTCAATCCAAGCATCAGTGCTGCCATAAATCAATAGCAAAAACAGGCCAGAAAAGTGACAAAAAAATGCCAAAAATTAAAAAAAGGTGACAAAAATCCAGACAGATTTTTGAAATAAATTTCATTCAAAAGTACATGCATATTTACATACATATTACATTATAATTTATTTACTATAATTATTTTTTTAGTTTATGTTCAGGCGATCAGCTTATGTTTTTTCGACTCTGCATGCTCTTGAAGCTTGTCCACTTTTGTTATTACGCTTGATTTGCATAATTTGCAGTACGCCTTATTCGAGTCATCAGGATCGCGGTCAATTCACTCCTTAAATCGGGTTTATTTAGCCACGACTTACGGAATTTTCGCATGTATACATTTTTCGACATTGTTTATGGCTCTCAAAGACATTAATTTCAAATCAATTAAAAAGGTGATAGATTTGGTGATAGGGGCTTTTTCTAAAATTTTGGTTACAAATCATTTGAAAAAAATCTATCACTAAAAGGGCTGTTATGGCAGCACTGCCAAGCAGTCACAACTATCGATAGTTATTGCAGTGAACTTATCGCCATTCACTATGAAGTGCATTTTATTTGGCATCGCCCGACCGCCACAAAGTAAAAATGATCTGGGCGGGCCATTTAAAATAAAAATTTAATTATTAAACAATTCCTTTTTTTTGCATATATGTGTGTAGATATTTTACAGAAAGTAAAATTGATTTTTTAATTTTTGTTGAGTATTTGGCATCTGTCGGAGGTGAGTTTCTCAACTAACTAGTAACTAATTCTTTTAAAAAAATTTGAGATTCGTCAAAATTCCAACATAGGTTTGTGAAAAAATTTTAAATTTTCTCTAGCTTCAAGTTTTGAGAAAATGCCGTTGCCATTTTCTCTTTGCATTTTCTTTTAGCAATTGCGTTTTGTAGTTTGCTAACATAATAATATTTATTCAGAATTAATCAGTTATATTACTATTGAATTTTGGAGGAGTTGTAGGATCGAAAGTGTTGTCGAGATCCGAGCGCCGAAGCGCGATGAGTCGTGTCTCGCTGGCTGTTGTATTTAGACCAGTGTTGCCATAGTCCGTTAAAAAAAGGACAGATTTGAATTATTGACCAATTTTAAAGTAAAAGTTAAAAAAAGTTGGTAGTGATTTTTTGCATTCTGTTATTTTATTTCTACCTTCTTTGCATTATAATTTACAAATAAAATAAAAGTTTGCAAAAAAACACTATGGTATTGTGTTAAAAGTAGATTGTGACGTCACTTGGTACACCTGCACATCAGTGCTGCCAGAATTCGTTAAAAAAAGGACAGATTTGAATTATTGACCAATTTTAAAGTAATAATTTAAAAAAGTTGGTAGTGTTTCTTTGCATTCTGTTTTTTTATTTCTAAATAAGAATGCAAAGAAGGTAGAAATAAAATAAAAGTTTTCAAAAAAACACTTCCGAATTTTTTTAATTCTTACTTTAAAATTGGTCAAAATTCAAATCCTTCATTTTTTTAACGGATTCTGGCAACACTGCAAAGCGAATAAAAACCCGAGAGAGCATTTCTTCTCATGGCCAATAATTCTCAGCTGTTTGGGCCGCACGTGTTATGCATTTTGAGCGCACGCAGCATCAAAAGCAGCAGAAAGCTGTGGCGATTGCCGCCTGCTTGGCCGGGATTCAGCGACAATTGCTTGAGCCAGTTGTCGAAATTGAATTAATTTTAGCAGTTGTTTTTGTTTTGATGATGTTTCGGCCTTAAATTGGGTCATTTGATTGTTTGTTCTCTCTGGAGTACATGCATACATGCTTACATACCTATGTATGTGTGTGTGTGTACCCGTGTATGGGAGTGTAAATTTTTCTGTTCAAGTTGACTGCGGAAGCCCCTGTTCACCAGTTGAGAAGATATTTATTTAGATTTTTTAAGTCAAGTAAGAGCAGTTGACCATTATGTAATTTAAAATTTTAAGCAATCGGGTCTGTTCCGAATTCCGAAAACGAGTCGATTTGCCACAAAACGAGTTGATTGCTGTTCCGAATTCCGAAAATCGACAATATTTGTCGTTTTCAAAACATGTGCTTTAGAGTCACCGGATTTTAGAGTAAATGCCATTTAAAGCTATAAAATGAATACCTAAAATTATACTGGGGTGCCACAGAAATCTCTTTCACCTGAAAAATGACGAAAATTTCATACAAATGTACGTCAAATTCAAGTGAAAGAGATTTCTGTGGCACCCCAGATAAACTGAAAATTATAATAATGTTAAACATTTTTAGAATCGATTAGCATTTACTTCAGGTTTAAACAGTTGAAGTATTTTTTAAATGAATTTTAAATATAAATTATTCCATAAAAAACAGAACCGAGCTGTTCTGAATTCCGCTTTTGAAATTCCCTCGCAATTTGAAAGCTGCTGGAATTGCTTTTATTGAATAAACAAATTTGAACAACGAAGTTTTAGTCTAATTTACCTTCTATCTGCTATATTCAACCTGAAAAACTTAAAATTAATTTACGAAACGTTTTCGAAACCGAGCTCGAAAAGTAAAAACAAGTCCATTTCGATCAAAATTGGGAACAGCTAATAGTAAAGCGTTCGTTTTCGTTTCGTTTTTACTTTTTGAAAAGGTAATTGACTTAAAAATGTAAAAAAAATTTACCAATAATTTATAATTAATATCATAGAAGTAATATATTTAAAAGTCTGTTTGTATATATAAATAAATATTGCAAGCATTAACAATAAAATTTTTTGTGTATAAAAAAATTGAGAGATTAATTCCCCATTTATGTATTGTTGTTACCAAGCTTATGAAAATGCGTTAATACCCTGTTTTGTATTGTATGTATTATACTTTGTATGCAGGAGCTGCGCTCGTTGGCAATAAAATTGCAATTAATTTTTATTGACAACTCTGAACTCTTGTTGCAGCGATTTGTTGCTGATCTTTCGGCGATTTCTCTGGCGATCGTTTTGTCTGCAATTCACTTCCTTAGCTCGAATATAAAGTTAACAGCTGGTCGAGATTGACACCGAGATCTTATTTAATTGAAAAAGGGATCTTAAGATCTAAATATCTACTGGAAGTTTATTAATTGTAATTTAAGCTTAATTTGGCTTAATTTGTTTTTTTTGGTATATTTATGTTTATGTTAGGTATTTCTCATCGGATTGAAGCGACCACCCAGAAACAGAGATCTACTTATGTAATACAATACAAATAGATTTTGTGACGATTTACGATTGAACTGAAATAAAAAAATAAATAAATAAATCGATGTCTGAAAAAGAAATCAGTTTACAATAAAAGCTGGCCTGCATTTACAAACAATGAAATTCAATGCAATAATTCTATATTCAATTGAATTTTAAGCACGCCAGCCCGAGTAACAGACCCAACGCTCCCAAGTCTCCTTGCCTCTCTGAAACTGAAACTAGAAACTACCAAACGCTGACGGTCGGTCAGACTCACTGACGGCAATCCATCTTGACTTGTCTGCGGCGCACGCGCACTCACTGAGACTGAGGCGTAGCTGACTCAGATATAGAGACATGTACATATGTATGTACACATAAGAGGGAATTGGCCTCAAAAAGATGACTGGGAGCAACAAAGAAATTTTGGGTGGATTATGGGCGGCTGAGAAGAGCAGTTTTTATCAACAGCAATATAGTATTGATCGAATATGCAGATACTCTGTAACTAGAACAACAATGGCCGAGTAGCACTTTTTGACAAATCGTTCATTTATTAATTTAATTTTGAAGCAATTTGAAAAGTTTGATGTTTCTGGGTGTTTTTTTGTGCTTAAAATGTGTTAAATTAAGGCGGGAAATGTTATTTTGACTTTTGTGTTAGCAAATAACATAGTACAGAATTTTCACAATAAATATTGAAGTCTTAGCATAAGTCTTAAGTTAATAAAAAATATGTATATCCCTCCTTACTATTAAAGTCTTTTGCATACCTGTGATTGTAGTTTGAACAGAATTCGCAGTGATTCTAGTTATACTTATCCTGAAACTTGAACAATTGCTTTAATCTTACGCTGTGCTCCATGGCTGATCACAATCAGCGACATCAATAAAATCATTGCGAAAGTATCTTCAACGAGCAATCTACGCACACAACACTCTCTCGCACACACACATATGTACATATAATGGCGCAAACTTGTTGGTCTGATCACATTCGGTTTGCTTTAGTGCATAAATGCATTTTTAAAGGCATTTGCCAGACGTTGCCGGGCAATGCTCAGACATCTGACAGATAGACAGAGAGACAAAACAGACTCTTGTTTGTTTGTACTCGAATTTATTTATTTATTTATTTGTTTGTTTGCTTTAAACATTGTTGCAGTTGTTGCCTCGGTTGTTGCTTCTGTTTGGCTTTCTGCTAATTGTGCGTATGTCGTGGATTATGTTCGCCTTTTAGCGTCTCACTTTGTTACTACTCTCAAGGGGCGTGTCGTGCACAGTATCACTTACATACACACACACGCACACACTCATGGCTTTTCACATTGCGCTGATCCAATGGGAGTTATGTATATGCATATTTTTAACTCATTCAACACCAATATTGGCTTAGATAATTTCACTTTCAGTTCGTTGCCTAAGTCATTTGTTTTCTTCCTTTTTAAAATGTTTGAAATACATGTGAATGTTTTTATCGAGCTAATCTGATTTTGGCGTTTCACTTTAAAATAGTCCTTGTCCTGCCAAATCTGTACGCACAAAAAAAGGACCTTCAAATAGAGAACTTTTTGTCTTGCAAAATTAAACAAAAAATTTACCATTTGATTGATTGATTATATTTTTTTTTCTATCTCATCCTATTATATTAACAATATTATCAATTGTTAAAACTCAGTCTTATTTTCCATTGACGTGCTTAGGGTTAGTTTTAATTTTCAATTGCCGTTATGTTTGTGCTGTCAGTTCGTTGCTTAAGTCATTTGTTTAATGCTTTCGTTAATGTCGGAATCAGTTGTCATCTGTCGAACATTGTCATAATTACATTTATTTAGTCAATATCCAGATAGCTGACATTTGGAAATACGTCAACGGGCTTACGCAATGAATAAGGCATCCGTTACCTTCGCTGTCCACCAAGGATCGTGGCCAACTGGTTGGTTGGCTTGTGATGGATATACACATGAGTCCAGTGAATGCGACAGCTGAATCGCAAATAGTATATTGAACAATTTGCTGTAAATGGTCATGTAAAGTCCAAGTCCACTCATGTGTCAATTCGTTGCTGCTGGTGATGCCAGGATGAGACAGGATGACTTTCATAAGCATCTGCCCGATACGATCTAGTAAAAATATGAATTTTTAAAAACAATCATCCCAATTCGATCAACTTCTAGCTGAGATGCGAGAATGTTATCCAAGTTTCACAGAGAATAGAGTGTTAACAGTGTTTTTAGCTTTTCTTTTCGTTTTCGTTTTTTTTTTATTATTTCTTGCTGTCGTTTACATTGTGTTTTCATAACTTAAGTGTCTACGAAATAAATTATTTAAAAGTAAAAAACAAACAGAAAGTGTAATTATCGCAAACAACATACAGATTACAAATTAAATTAATTATTCTAAGCTATATTCTTAAATAAATTACGTAAAATAATAATAATAATAAAACACAATTCAATGACAGTCACTTGTAAATTTGGCTAAACATTTAATTATATTATTAATTAATTAATTAATGCTTTAATTTGAAAGCGTTCTAATTGAGCTAAAAAACAAGTAATTTGTACATACTTTCACTGGCACCAATATCAAATTGTTGTACGGGAGGATTACAGAGTGACTGTGTGTGTGTGCGTTTGTTTGTGTGTGTGTGTGTGTGTAGAACCCATGGCACTCTGTTGATTATGAGATGAGCAGTCCCCTCATCCTGTCAGGGTCTGGGAACGCACTAATGTCAGATCGAGGGGCGTGGACTTGCGCACAAATGTGGAGGAGGAGGCGGAGGAGGAGGACGAGGCGGATGGCAGATTGGCTGACTCACTGAGCGGACTACTGGAACTATTGGCCACCGGACTGGCATCCGTATCCGTGCGCGATCGCAGCGACAAATCGATGGGCTCCTCCTCTTCCGCTGGACTCGCCGCTGGGAACGGAAACAGCAGCTCCGATTTGAATTGATCCTTGAATATGGGCAATGGTGGCAAGCTGCTACCCACCATAGCCGGCGGCAGGGTGAATGGTGTAAAGGAGCTATAGAGCGGCTCCGAGTGACTGCGAAAGATGTCCAGCAACTCCTTGTGTCGTCGCTGCTGTTGCTCCACAATGTCCGCCTCGGAGCTGCCCGCATACGTTGAGTTGCTTTGCCGGAGAACCTTTCGAATGCTGCTGGTCGTGGCGCTCAATACGCTCGTGCCATCGTCCGTGGGATCGCCGGCCGAGGAGGCGCCCGAATCGCTGGGCGTATTACTGAGGCGGGATTCGAGTTTCAGCTGTCGCTGCTGTTGCTCGTTCAGATATTTGGCTGCTTGCAGAAAGCCAGGCAAACTGGGTGATGGCGTCCCCGTCGCTGCCGCTGCCGCAGTCGCAGCCGCTGCCGTCGTCGACTGCAACGTCGTCATGCTGCTGGGCGGAGTGGCTGCTGTTGCCGACTTGATGCAGGGATTCGTCTTGTCCTGATAAGTCTGACGCGCCTGGTTGCTGGCCTGCTGCAGTCGCGCCAACTGATCCAGACTCGCATTGCTGACACTGCCGCTGCCCGGACTCGCCCCGCCGCCCTGCTGCTCCTGCAGCAGACAGTGGATCTTGAACCAGTTGGAGCGGCGTCCGTACCGCGAGCCACTCTTCGACATTCCCACGAGCAGACACTTGCGCAGCCGACAGGCCTTGCACGCCGTGCGGTTCTTCTTGTTGATGACACAGTCGCCGTTGTGCTTGCAGCCGGCGATCGCCGCGATGTTGTTGTAGGTGCGGCCAAAGAACGACTGCAATTGACAGAAAATTAAACAGCTTATTAATAATTATTATTACTAATATTATACAAATAAATGAATTTATTTAATATATAACAAATATTTTTGATAGCAAATAAACTTAGAATATTGTGAAATAATTTAAAATGCGTTAAGCTAAAAGATTTCTATATTATAATTTTACATAATTTTAATGTATAAAAAATATTATTGATAATAATAAATTTTACTAAAAACACTTATTAAAAAAATCATTAATAGTAAATACATTTAGAAAATTTAAAAATTATCTAGAGTGCGTTAAGCTATAAAATTTCTTAAGTGAACAAAAAATTAAACAAATTATTAATAAATATTATAAATTAACATGATTTTAATAAGTATAATTGATAATATGACAAATTTAACAAAAACACTTATTAAAAAAAACAGTTACGGTAATGGTAAATACATTAAGAAAATGTTCAAATAATTTAGCGTGGGCTAAGCAAAAAAATTCTGAAGTAAACAGAAAATTAAACAATCTTTTAACAATTATTATTAATAATATAATATAATAAAAAGAATAAATTTAAAAAAACTATATTTTTAAATATCTTGGAATGAATTTGGGAAATAAATGACAAAAATTATCGGAAAATGAAAGAAAGTTATACATATATTATTTATAATAATATAAGCTTATGGTCAACAATTAAAAAACAGTTATTTTTAATGACTTCGAATGTATTTGGTCAAACATCGACTGCATTAATAATTCTTTAATAAATAAAGGATAATGTGGCAAATATGTTTAATATCTGGTTCTTTTAAATTATTTTACAAGTTGACTTGAGAGAAAAATATGTGGAAAATAAAAGCCTATCTGGTTTTATAAACTTATATTTTATAAACTTATTTTTTATAAACTTATTTTCATTTTGTTTAAAGTTAAAGTAAATTTTGATTGATCAAGTTTTGCCAACTTGTAGTCTGAACTTATGGAAATAAGATGAATAAAACATGCTGCCAGATGCTTACAAATGTACCTTCATGGGAGGACCACTTAACAAGCAATAAGAATATTTAAGTTTGAATTTATGCATGTTTAAACGGAATGTTACAGACATGTCACATGGGAACATAGAGTGTTAAATAACTAAGAATGTATTTGCCGATAATACTTTAGATTTCCCATATCTATCAAAAGCTACTATTGCTAATTCTTTGTAGTTTGACACCTGTGGTCACCTGTGATTAACATTCAGCAAGTGGCATAATTTCTTCGATCTCAATGCTTCAATTACAAAATGTGCGTTAATAAATTTGCCAACTGCCTTAGGGCAGTGTTCTGCACTATTTATTATATCTGAATACAATCTTTGTTTTGTTTACGTTTTTTTTTTCTTTTAGCCAACTCATGCTTGTACTTCTCTCTCTTTCTCTTTCATTGTCTTGGCATTTGGCTTGGCTGCTGATGAAGTTCATTGAGCGCCATGCATGCTCAGCAATGAGTTAACAATTGTGCTGAATCATCTAATATGCATGTAATTTTTATTTGATTGACTGCAGTTTACAATTGTTGTTGCCTTGATCTCAGAGCTCTATATACGAGACCTGATGTTGTGTTGTTGTTGTCGCTCTAAATTCGCAGAAATCTTTTCCCATGGCATTCGAAGGGGTACCCCATTGTGTAAATGTAAACGTACGAGTACATACCCATAAGTATCTACTTAAAGTCAATTAAAAATCGATTAATCTACCGAATTGAATTTTAATTATAGTAATAACAGTTTTTCTGTATTTTTTACTTTTATTTGATGCTTGAAAAGTAAATGCCAAATTAACAGCATATTCGCACATTTTAAGAGGTTGCAAAAATTATATAGCACAACTTTTTAAATGTTATAGGAAGATTTTTAAATATGTGTGCTCGTATTTATTCACTTACTTAAATATAACTTAGATATATGGAGGTTAAATACTAATATTAACCTGTTTTCGTTCACTAAATCATTTTTATAAAATTTTATTTTATTTACCTTGCAACCTTCACATGTAAATGCTCCAAAATGAAATCCAGCCGCCGGTTCACCGCATACTTTGCACAGCTGGTTCATCTAAAAAATCAAAGATATAATCCATACATCAGAAACAAACATAATAATATAATGAAAAAAGTTATTTTGTTTTTCATCACTAAGAATGAATTTAAATATTTATTTTACACAAATTTCTGAAGATGTAAATAATATTAAGAAAATCTAATTTTTTTAATTTTTTCAATAGCTGAAATAATATTGTAATCTCAATAAACGTTTTGGCCTAAGCACAAGAAAAGTTAAATATTTTACGATTGTCCTTCTTGTTGTTGTTGTTGCTGTGGTCACATACACACCAAAACAGTGAAAATACTTAACAACAATAATAATAGCAAGAAAAACAACAACAGCAACAACAACAACTATAATGAGAAGAAGAAGAAGAAGCATAACCGATGACCCACTGCGTTTCTTTTTCTTATTTTTTGCCACAGGTCGTGGTTAGAAATTGAGGTATGCAACCGACCGGTTTGGGCTGGCACCATATCCAAGACTCGGTTCCTTGGCCACTGTCGCTTCTTCTTCCGCTTCTCCGTCTTCTTCTCATCTGCTTCTTATTCCCTTGCCGGCAACTCTCTGCATGAGGATGGGTCGTGTTCACACATCTAATGTACGTAGTTACTTGTTTTCTGTGCCTGATCATAAAGCTAAGGTCAAACACAACAACAAAACAAGTAACTGGAGAAAAATTTACAAACATTTTGCGTCACATATTTGATTAGCGTGAAAATGTTTGGGAAGATCGCATAGAATTCTTTCTAAGGGTATGGAATTCGCAATCTCTGAGGAGAAAACATATTGAACTGGAAATGTTAAATAATATTCCTGAGCACTTAAAATTAAATTAATAAACATATAAGTTATTGATTATAGAGCTATCTTATTATGTTGACTTTGATGCCAATTGAATTGATATATTAAATAAGTGTTGTCATTTAATATTGTTGATTATTAGTTGAGTTACAGACACCGTAATAAAAATTAATTATTTTTATTGTCATAATTTTAAAAAAGTTGCATGCATTTAATTTTTATTATACATTTTTATAATACGATTTTAAGATGTATTTCAAATTCAATCGCACTAGCAATATACAGGATCTACACGAGTTAAAAAAAAACATTTTATAGTTCCTTTTTATTGTAATACTTTCTAATATTGAGATTGTGATCTATTTCTCAGTTTCTTTTAAATCAATACTTGTTCATTTGAAAAACATTACTTGTGGAATTTATAGTGTAAACATTGTGAAACATGATCAATTATTGTCCATCCAAACAAACCACTTGGTACTTGGAGTATTATCGACTACACGAAGCGCAATACATGAAAGTTAAGCTTCAGCCACAATCAAGATTATCGCTGGCACCTAGCACTTGGGGGAATTTTGGGTCGTCTTCTCAGGCTTTTCTTCTGCCACTTTGTCGACTTTTCGCCATTGCCATCGCAATTCAGTTTTTTCTTATTTATTCCCTCGTTTTTGTGTTTGTTTTTGTTTTTTCTTTTTGTGTATTGCATCTTTTCTGGAAAAGCGCACCGCTGTGCCTAAAATTGTCACGGTTTTTGTGAGGCTGCCGCTGCTGTCTCCAATCTCTGCCGGCACCGCTGCCGCTGCGAAGGTGCAAATTTAATGTTTGCCAATTTAGCAGAGCTCGCTGTCACCTTTGGTGTCCATTAGCGCGCGTTTATATGCAAAGTGGCGGTCTGGCGTGTTCGCCATTATCACAGGAGCAGCATCACGCCGGGGCCACCACCTGCTGAGCGGCGGTTTGCTGCTTCTGCCGCAACTGCCAAGCGATGCGCCCTCCTGCCCAGCGAGCCAAAGTCAATGTCAAGATATGGACACAATAACGAACCTACCTGGGAATGTTGCCAAGACAACTGCCAAAGACGTGAAGTGCTTATGTTTAATGCTCGCAACTTTATTGGGTCAAAGCCCATTTTCTGGACATCGCCACAGTATGAGCTCTACGAGTCCCACTTTCATACATAATAGATTGACTTATAGAGCTGAATCAGGCTTGTTTTTGATTTGAAAATATGAATATGTTTTTATCATTTCTTAAGCAACATTCTATCAACTAACATTAAGAGAAATATAACTTTTTTAGGACTTTTATTAAAGAAAACCAACTTTAGATTCAATAAAAAAATTGGTAACAGAAATATAACATTTTCTGAAATGTATTTTTTAATTCTCATTTATGACTAATTTATTTAATTGTTTGTTTTACTAATAAACATTTTTGTTACGTTATAAACATATTTTTGCTTATGATAAACATGGCTTTCTTTTATTTGTTAGACAGAGAATGACATTGTAACGTAAGCTAATGTAATAGATCAATCCGCTGGAAAAGCTACCGAAAATTCTATTGTATTGCTTTATTAAAGAAATTCTGTAGTTTGTAATTAATATCCTCAAGAAACATATAAACGACTAATTAAAATCGATCTATTATAAGTGTTGAAATTGTGTTAATCAGATGGAACTGTAAATTAAATCATTATTATTATTTTAAAAGATCCGTTCTCTTCTATTTGCTATATGAGTTATACGATTTATAAATTAAACCATTGAGATCAGAATCAACATTTTAAGCAACTACATCATATCGATCTTAAGCCGATCTTTGTCAAAGTTTCGAGTGCATTCGGTAACATTTGAATACGAATTCAAGTTTTTGTGTTTATTTTGTACTGAGATCAAATGCAAAGCTCGTTCATTTGGTAACAATGAGAACAAGATCAAATGTATGTATCTAAATTTTGAACAAGCTCATCAAGTAGCCGTTGACAGACATGCGAAGGACTTTCAGCCTATAAGCATGGCATAGAATAAATAAACAGAAATGTGTCCTTAAAAGCAAACAGAATCTTGTACAATGCAAATCAGATAAAAGACATCTCAGAGAACTAGAGAAGGAGAGCCATTAAAAAAAGGTGTTCAAACAAGCAAACCACGATTGTTGAAAATATTTTGAAGCAGCTACAAAATAGAACAAGTATAGAGTCCGTCCAAACAGGAGCAACAGACTCAAAACTCAAAGATCGGTGACACACAGCACAACACACAACACACAACCCCGAATGGACGACAATAAACAATTGCCCATAATATGCTTTATTATTAGCCTTTTGCCAAAAGACATTGCAATATGCAAATCTATTCAGCCGAGTCACACGCTCTAGTTTGAATTGTTCGCTTCCTGACTGACTCTCGTCTCTGGTCCCTGCTTCTTTCCACTCCACAGTCCTCGGCCCTCGGCCCTCAGCCCTTTTTTTCTTGCTTGATTTCCAGCAGCAGTCAGACAATTAAATGCTTGAATATTTTCAACATTTCATCTTCCTTTTACCAACATCTCTTGTCGCCCTATTGTAATCATTTCTTGACACTTATCGCACAAAAGGCAATCATATAATTAATGAGCATGTCAATGAGCGTCTTTTGTTTTCCCGTTTGCTTCCTGAATGTTATCGCTTAGGTAATCCTTTGAGCATGACAAAGCTCTGCCAGAGCAAGTGCCAGATAGCAAGATATCTGGCAGAACTGGTAGCTGATAAACTGGCAGCAAAGACTTATATCCAAATAATATAAGTTTTCTATATTTTCCATCATGCCGAGCTCTTTATAGAGTAAGACTGGATAAACGTATAATCATATCTTTTTTATGCATTGGCAAAATTAGCATAAGTAATAGTTAACAGCACGGCATGTAAACTAATGAATTTTATTACAAAACAATTTAGATGCTGTAAAGAATTACTGGCTATAAATCAGCCAAAAGGTCAAGGCTAAAATATTAAAAAAAAAAATAATTATTTGAGCAATCTTCTTGAATTTTGTGACTCAACATTATTTTAAATAATCATTCTCAATAAATAGAAACTTTTTAAAAAAATAACTATTTTTAAGGAAATTTTATAATTTAAAAATATAATACATTTTATGTTATTAGATTTTTAATTTTTAAACTTAATTATTCCCAATTTTTTACTAGTCCCCTTTAAGCTGCACTCACCCTTTCACAATATGATTATGCAGAAAACTGCATATAAACATAAATAATAGTTTTAGCTCTTTCTTTATATTCGCACAAAAATACACTTTGATTTTTATTTCACAATTTATTTCCAGATATCAAGATATTTATATTATCTGTATGCAATCAATTGAAATTGAGCATTATTTGTGCACCTTTTTGTAGTTGCATTCTTATTATGATTATTTTTATTTTTTTTTTGCAATTTAGCGACGGCTTTTTACACGAAACTCGTGAGCAATCACGTGCCGCACATAACCGATAGCCGCGATATAACGCGTGATACAATTTGAAGTAGCGGTATTCTGCAGCCTTGCGATGCTTTGCAGCGTAGCGCCCATCCGAGACTAAATCCTCATCATCGTTCTGAGCTCCAAGCAACCGACTCACTGGCCCTGGCCTCAAAGATCATCAACAGCAGCAGCATTTGAAGTCGCGCGCGCACGCGTCTTCTCTTATGTCTGCGAGTATGTGTGTGTGTGTGTTTGTGTTTGGGTGTGTTGTGTGTGTGAGTGCCTCGAAATGTGTGTGAGTGACACTGTAACGACCCAGCAGGAAATGGAAGAATTACATTATATTATTAGCAATATTAGATATTTCTAAAATTGTAATCATGTTAATAATTAAATAAATATTAAAATCATTATATATTCTTACAATAACGAAAATTCTGAATTCTCATAAAAATTTTGGTTTTTTTAATGACCGCCTATATAATAAAATGATTTAGTGATTGTAAAAAGCGAAAACTCTAAGCATATATTTCATAATATAAGCAGTAACCAGGCAGCAGCTCTGCTTTAATATTACATTGATATTATATATTATTCCTTTGAATCAAAAACCATTTAAGCTTTGTCGATTTTACAAAATATATATAAAATATTTTTTAAAATTTGACATTTATTTCTATACAATTTACGTAAAAATTCTTTTTCAATAGTTATCAAGCACCAAACAGACATTGTTGAAACGAACCTATGAAATGAGTCCTACTTTTTGACATGAAATCTTGGAATTTCTAGAAAACTTTAACGAATAAATCCGTAAATCGGCTTTATGATGTGGTACAAAAATCAATCATACATTTAATAATGTTTTTCGCTATTAAATATACACCTACCTACACCTAAACTTAATAATATTTTGAAAACGTAAGCGAGTCACTGATTTTTAGCCTGAGTATCTACAGAAAACTCAGCTACTCACTTGATTATTCATTACAGAGAGCAATCGCAATTTCCTGTTTACAAACAGCTGCTGCTGCTGCTTCTGCTGCTGAGCGCTGTTAATGTTAAGTGCTGTGAACTGTTAAAAGCCGGCTTTGATATTTGTTGTTGTTATTGTTGTTGCTGGTGGTTGGTGCTCTTTGGGTTGCTCTTTGCCTTTTCATGCTGGATTGTGGTTGGCTGTTGGCACTGGCACGATCTGTGAGCGCTCGTTTGTTTTCATTGAATTTCTCGATGTGGTTGGCTGTTGATTTTTTTTTACGATTTGCTTTTGTTGTTGTTGTTGCTGTTGCGTTGACTTTACACACAGTACAGTTATTATCGCTCGATTGCATGTGCCACAGTCCCTGGCTCTGCATGCGTGTGTGTGTGTTTGTAGTGTGTTTGAGTGTGTTTGAGTGTGTTTGAGTGCTTATATTGTAAATGTGCATTCATTTGTATTCGTATTGGACTAATGTGCCAAAGAGGTGGGCACTTAATGCCCGTCGAGCTGTGTAAATAAAAGCGCCAGCGCGAACAAAATTTTCTAATGAAATTAGTAGCTTGTTTACAAAATGGTGAATAAACGAGTTTGTTGCTTAAGTCTTTCGTTTCATGACAACAGTCACAACTGTGATTTAAAGCGAATAATTTGCATTTTACCAAAAAATATGTTGTTTTTTTAGTTACTTGAAAGTTAGGATAGCAATATAATAAGTTTTGAAACTATATTTTTTTTTTGTGAGATTTGCGACTTTTATGAGCAAATAATGTATTTTAATAAATATTACCTATGTGTATATTTTCTAGACAAGGATTTTCTTTCAGTTATATAATATCTTTTATGACTAATGAAACTTTAAGAGTCTCTAAAAATCTTTAAATGTCCAAAGAACTTTTAAAGCTATAATTAAATTTTTAGAATTTTCTGAATAACAAATAATTGTAATCATATGATTATTCTATCCTTTATGATTGTGTGATTATAAAAACGCAGAGTGTATCTTGTTGAGAAAAGTCTCAAAGTGTAACAGAATGGAAATATTTGGAGATTACTCTTGGCATCCTTAAGCAACCCAGTCAGAAACAATTCGTGGCGCGCTTTAAACGCGTATTCCTTTATCTAATTGAATTCGCTTGTCATAAGCCAGATCTGTGGCAGCTGAGATCAGTTGTGAGTGGTTCCCCGGGGCAGGGCAATGGGCAAAGAGAGGGCGAGAGAGAGAGAAGTCAGACCCGCTTGTGTCACTTCGTGATGATGATGATTTCATTTTAATAACACCACTTGCAGTCCACTTGCAGACAAACACAACGGGCATACCACAAGCCAAGAAGAAGATCCATTTAATGCCCCACCCAGCACCACACCCCGCTGGGGCCGTTGGATGTCAACACCAGTTGACGGAGTAACAAGGAAGCGCAACACTCTAAAACGACGTGTAATTTATCACAGCACGAGCAGCATTTAGCCATGAACTGGACGTGTACATTGCTGAGCGGCTCTTGCGGTTAGATTTTTTTCCACACAGACAACAAACTTCTAAATATGACTCTGACTGCGGCTGTCAGCATCGCCGTCTCCATCATAATCTCTCTCTCACTCTGTGGACTCTGCATATGTAGAGTCGTCATCCTCGTCCTCATCCTCATCGTCATCGCCATCGCCATTTCTTCTCGGTAGGCAAATCTGTTGCATCTGGCAGCGTTTTAATTTTAATTAAGTTTACGCGCTAGTCAGAGATGACGACGGCCTTAGCCACCTCTCTACGATAGACTCCATCGTCATAAGCCCCGGCGTAACTCCAGACTGGCAATCGCGTGCTCATGGTGATGAGTTGGGGCATTAGCTTTGATGCCTGCTCATATTTATTAGAGCGCAATCTACTTCAAATTATTGTTGACCACAGCACAGAGAGAGAGAGATTTATTCACATATGTACTTGCTGTATTTTCGAGTCATAAAAGAACTACGAACATATTTTCAATGAAGATTTTCAAATCTAAATTTATCTTAAAATGTTTCATATTTTTCTTGATATTTTGAAAACTAACAAAGTGGAAGATTTCCCTTCATTAATTTATTAAAAAAAATAAAATTTCTTGCTCGTAATATTATTTAGTAAATAATCATTGCATTTATCTAGATTATCATTAGATACTATTCAGCATTCGATTCGAATATCTCATGTTATTAACAAGTTTAATATTTAAAAAGCTATTATATAAAAAATACAAAAAAATATTTATTTTATCTGTGCATTTTTTGTATGCCATGCAGATTCTTGTAATACATAAATAAAATATCAATAAAACGTTCAGAAATATGGAAAGTACCAAAGAGGAGAATGTGTTTATATGTAAATTCCGAAGTAAATCTGTGGAATTGAATTACAATGACAGCAAGGAAAAATAAAAAGACCAAATCGAATACCGTTGATGAGGATGTTGAAAGAGTTAAACATGCAACATTTCCAAATACAAATTGTCGATTGCCAAAAAGAGCAGCAAGCCAACGAAATAGGCGACAAATCTGCTTCTGCATGCGGGCAAAGGCATGCCAAGTGCAGCACAGGACTGTCTAGCATTTGGAACGAGAAGAGAGGAAAGGAGAGGAGAGTCAGGGAGAGAAGAGCCTGGGGGGAGAAACAGATACAGAGGCAATGCGACATGGCCACATGGCGACATTGCAACATTGCGACATTCGATCGCTGCCAAATCGATCCAGATACAGATACTTTAAATCACAATTTCAAACTGAACGCAAGCCAAACCAAAAGTTGGAAAAAAAAAACTGAAAAATAGCTGTGCGCACATGTCAAAGGCGGCAGCAAAAAACTAACAGCAACAACAACAACATCAACGACTTGGCAGCAGCATTTTATTTCAATTTCAATTGATTGTCGTACAATCGCCATGAATAATTCAATTTTACAATTGCATTGCCCCTCGCAATGGACGGCTAGAGAAAGATACATAGATACACACACACACACACACACACACAAACTTACACACACAGAGACAGAGTGGGCGTGAGTGCGAGTGCGAACGAAGATAGAGTAAGAGTAAGCGATACGGAACATATTTTAGCCACTGTCGCTGTTGGGATGTTGCTGTTGATGCTGTTGTTGTTGCTACCGCTGCTGTCAATGTTACTGGCGACAGTGAAAAATCAACAACAACAACAACAACACAGTTTACGATGAAGACGACCACCTATTACACACGATACATACCAGATATTAAAGTACAATTCGTACTGTCAGAAACAACAAACTGAATCACAGTAGGAAATCGACTTGAGCATGAAATAATAGTTAACTATAGAATCTTACAAACGATAGCAATCTATAAACTTTGTATGGGTATTTGATTATACAATTGCAATTAATTTTATAACTACAAATGTGGACTTTTAACATAAATGCTGAATTGAGTTTTGTTTAACTAACTAAAAATTTATAAAACGGTTGTTAAACTAGCTTGATTTATTTACAAGTGCCTTATTTTTTTATTTTATTTATAAATTAAATTATAAATTAAGGCGCTAGTCATAGTTAAGTTTAAGATGACAATTACATTGAAGTTTTGAATAGGAAAGAAGCTTAGGAAAAACAATATAAACGAAATATCAATTCTAATAAGTCTTATAGCTATCATTACTACTATTTATAATTCTTTGTATTTTTTTTAAATATACATATTTTTTTTAATATTACTATTTATTTAGTTTAGTTTCTTAAGTGTATAGTGAGTTTTGCCCTAAACTGCGATGCGTCTGTAACTGTTAAAAAAACATTATATTAAAAATTAAATTATATTTATTAATTTAAAACTAAATCTAAACACTAAAATTAAAACAAAACATTAAATAATAAAAATAAAAACAAAATTTTGGAATTATATGTTTCAAATTTATTTTAAGTTTACTTATTAATGACCAAATGTTAAGTAGTTAATTCTTGGCACATTTATGTAACCCAGCTAAACTCAGCCCAATTTCATGAGCTCTTAAAAATTCAACCACTCTCGCCTGCTAATTTCTCTGACACCAAACATGAAATGTTAACAAATGATGCCAGATGGGTTTTTAACAAATTCGGTTCGAGGCCAAAAAGGGAAATGCATCAAAATATCATCTTGAACCATTAGCAAAGATCAGTGTGCTACCTTTATAGTTGGACTAGTTCATTCATAGTTTGATTAATGTGTTTATTATGCAACAATTATGTGTATAAACATTGCGCATTGAATTTTGTTTCTAGTTTCAAGAGCACGGCTCATGTCAAATTAATGAACTTGGCTCTTGACTTTGACACTTCATAAAGGTGTCGACGCTCAAGGATGTGAATGTGATCGGGAATGGGAATGGGAATGAGAATGGGACAGGACATGCTTTCGTTGGACTGTTCCTAATTTCGTTTGGCTCCGATTTATGCAGAGGCAGGCGCTGACATCCCAATCCCTGACGCACATAAATCAACACACTGAAGAGCCTGTAAAATTTGCATAACTTAACTGACATTGAAATGCTTTGGAATCCGAATCTGGAAACTGAATTCGTTCTACTCGCAACGAAAACTAGTTTGCATCCTGCCATGGGACACTCGTACTCTGGCAACCTCTTGCCTCATGATGAACGAGTGTCAACAATACTGAGCCAAAGTCACAAAGTCTCAAATATATGTATATACATAGGTCGGCATCTGCGTCATCCATCTGTGCCGCACTGCGCCGCGCCTTTTGGGGCACATATTTTGCCAGTGATGTCATCGGCGCACATTTCTCCAATCTTCTCGCCAACTTCTCGCATAAGTTCGTAGCCCAATTTGTTAAGAGCGCGTGCTTCAGTTTCAGTTTCCTCAGCTCAGCTCAGCTCCTCTCCTCTTCTCTCAGCTGCGTGGCGGCATTTGCTCAAAAGAGCCTAATAACAATTGTGCGATCTGGTTTAGCTCTTGTGCTTGTGCTTCACATTTGCTCCAGACGCTCCTCTTCACAGCTAACGAGCACATGTAACCTTCACCGAATGGCAAATGCCCTCAGAAAGCAACGAGGATCAGAGGCATACTTTGTTTTAACCCAAAGGTTCACGAAATAGTCCCCAGGAAAATGAAAAAAATGAAAAATGTAAGAAAACTGTTCAACCTATAATATAATCCACAGTCTTAATTGATTGGACTTTAGAAACTTTAAATACTTTGAGCTTAAAACAAACTTTTCATTCATAAAGTTAAAATAAAGTAATCTCAATTTTATGAAAATATTTTACAATATAATCACTTCATAATTTAATTATTAAGAGCATATTTCTAGAAACAATTTTTAAAACTTAATGTTGATAAATTCCAAAAATTTTTAATTATTAGCCAATTATTGTTAATTATTGATAGCCAATTACTCAATACTCTACCAAGTAGAAAGGTCGCTAGCCAACAATAAATCAGTCCCAAAAAGGAAATAATATTGCTATTTTGTAAAAATAGTTGTTACAAAATATAATTCAGATTTCATGCTTACTTTCAGCCTGTATAAAAAACCCAAAGAGATGCGCTTAAGATAGAGTATGTAACATATTTTTGCATTTGCCTGTGCAGGGCCTACAAAAATGTTAAGAGAATTAAAAATAATATTAAAAGAGTGACAAATTGGAGCGCCTTCAACCTGGCACTGGGTGTAAGTAGCGCGTACACCTCACGACACGGCTTGTGGAAAGATTTTAGGGTTTGGCTTTAAGTGAATTTCATTTCGTTGCGATCCAAATAAAAAAAAAATTGGTTTACCCCATAAATCTCAGGCGGTATGAGATTCGTTTACGACTGACATTAATTGAATTGCGGGCTTATTTTTGGGGGTACCCTCGACTTTAGGCATAGCACACGCTCCATTTGATTTATACGCAATGCGTAATCTTCTTTACAAATTGCCAGTTGAACTTGGACTGCATTAAGTTTGGTTTAAGGTTCAAATATCGAAGAAGAATCGCATATGCCACAGTGGGAATTGGTTGAATTGCCTCGCCCAGCTTTTGTTGCGGCTTTAGAACAAAGTGCAACCGAAATGCCACAAACAATTGCATCACATTTTCATCTCCCTCTCTCTCTGTCTCTCCCCCTCTCATTGTACATTTGCAACTTTCTTTTGGTATGCTTAATAGTCCAAACCAACTGGGCTAGTGCCAGTTTCCGTCCAGAGAGTCCAGAGACTAGTCGGCCGCCTTTGGCAAGATCAAAGCTCGGCGATATAATTGGTCGTTGTTTTGTTTGACCGCAGATCTGTGCGCATTCACATCCACATCCACATCCAGATCCACATTCACATCCTCATCCACATGTTGTTGCCTCTGCCCGCTTAATAATAATTCGTTTTGGCAAACAATGTAAATTCTTCATTAGCCTAGCTTCCTAATTTGCTAGGGGAAAGAACGTTCGGTACTTGGTAATTGAAGTCATGCCTGGGAGTAGGAGAAGATCTGGATAAAGGTATTTATGAGGGTTGCGCTGAAATTCGTTACATTTTCAAATTGTCTTTGCTATATTGGGAAATGTGTCAGACAACAACGTAAGAATTGTTGTGCTTTAATCATAAAACAATTCCAAAATGTAATTTAATGTCTTTGGAAAGTTCACTTAAACACGAAAAACTGTTGAATTGTAGTTTGCTCTGATCTCAAAGATTTGGAAAGTTCCAAGTAAGCAATCATGTCAACAATCTTTTTCATCGAATAAATACTGAGTATATTCTCCCAAGTCGCACATCCTCAAAGCTGCAAATTGCAATCGATGAGTTTCACATTGCACAATTGCATTAGACATTCTGGTGTGCATATTCGAAATGCTCTCACTGTCGCAATTTTTCACTCCACATGGTACTGCGGAATGCTCTGCTGATTGATCGATTGATTGAGTGATTGACAACGGCGCCAATGAAATCCAACTGTCGCTAAATAGTCGTACCCGTACTATAAGTTCACGTTCTCTAATTAATTAAATGCCAAATGCCAAACATAACAAAATCAAATCAAATATGGCAAAATGCGCTGACTAAAGGTCCAAACCAGAACTAAATATAAATACTTGAGGGGGGGGGCTTCGAGGTTGGCGGAGGAGGGGCTTTGTGCTCGAGGAGTATATTACAATAGGAATTTTCTGTTTTATTTGCTGTTTATTTGGCCCGCTCTACGGTGTCGTCGACTGAGACTGCGACCATTCTTTACGAGCGGCAATAAATTTAACAATTTGTTTAGTGCAGACACACATACATACACACACATAGATATACACTCTCACACACAGACACACACACAGATAGACACTGCACTAGAGACACGCAAAGTGTCTACGTAGCCCCATATATGGAATACGGGGACCTGAGGCGCAGATGCCAAAAGCAAAGCAATTTGTCCAGCGGTAAACAAAAAACGCTTTGGGGCCACTTGGGAGACTGCGTCCAGCTGGTCTGGTTATAAAACTTGAAGTCAATTGTTCTCAGACTGAGGAAATACCTCAAGTTATAGCAGTCGACGAAAGCAAGAGTATCAAAATTGTTGATGATGCTGAGCTTAAGTTATTATAGGATCAGCAGATAAAGTTCTTTAAAATTTTTATTAATTCTTAAAGTGCTATACTTTAAATTCTAAATAGTGTGTACTTTTTTAATTTTATTTAATAAAAATTCATATTTATCACCGATTTTTATTATTGGAAATTTAATACAATTAACTAGGAAAAAATTATAGTTAAAGTTAAAGTATTAAACATTAAAACAGTGCAAATTTATGGGGTTAGATGCAGTGAAATTTATGGAAAATTATCCAAAAGTATTTTTTATAATTAATGGATTTGAGAAAAACCTATTTTTGACTAAGTGATTTAAAAAATCATTTGACAGGAAAAAAATTTATAATAAGATTGTAAAATCATCCATACAAATTTATGATAAATAATTTTAATTTATAACTGAAAATACCGAAAAGTTATAATAAATTAACCTTGAAATATGCAACTTTTTTGCTGATCAAAATGTAGCTGCTACTTTCTCTGCTGTTGCTATGCGATGGTTAGAAAAATTCGGCACACTCAGCTAGTGAGAGAGAGAAAGAGAAGAAAGAATCAGAGTTTACTTGGATAAGTTGTGGGTGAAACCAGGCGGGGTGGGGTCCTCCGGTCAAGGGGTCGTCGCGTCGTTTGGACGGCGTGGACATCTCATAGCAAAGGCAATATACAATATTTCTTAAATTAAATTATCAAAAAGAATTTCGCTAGCTGGCATGCCTAGCCCCATAGGAACAGCATGAAAGCAACAGCGAGCGAAAGATTTGCCCCGCCACGCCCCACGGCTACAGCTGCAGCCCCAAAAACCGAAAACCTGTCTTTTTGCGAGGGGCCGAAAAGAAATTCCGAAAATTTTCCCACACTTCTTGGCGGCGGCTGCCGAAGAATAAGAAGAAGCAGAAGCAGCAGCAAAAATAGTCAAGGAAGGCACAGCCACAGGCTGCACAGCTACTCATATTTGTTTATGGCCAGCTCGTTCTCTCTGTGTATGTGTGTGTGTTGCACATGTTGCATTTGCCTCCGTCTGTTGTTGATGAGCTGCATTATATGGCTGGCAGTATATCGGCATCCATCCACACGAGGCCGTGGCCAATACATGTGAGTATGTATCTTTGTGTATGTGGAGGCCGATGCTGCCAAATGGGCATCCACTTGTTGCCTGCTATTTACCTTTTGGTTTGCCTCCTTCTTGGCTTTTCACTTTGCCTGACTTGTCTGTCTGTTTGTCTTATTGTTGCAGATACTTATACACTGCTTGTTGTTATTGTTGTTGTTGCTGCTTCTGCTGTTGTTGTCTTCGCGCATTGACACCTATTATTTGCATATTTGCCCTTCTGTGCAGCAAGTGGAAACCAACTGAAATCGAATACTGTCTAGCAAATGCAATTTTTGTATATAAAACTTAATTCTGTAGACTATTATCGCAGTTCTTATGTCTTATCAATCTTTTTGAATACCCTGCGATCACTGCAAACTTAGATATATAGCATGGCAAATGTTATTCATAGTTCAAAGATTTTAGAACAACAAAAAAAAATTCCTTTTTTCTTAAAAATGTATTTAACTACTCTATAATTACTGTACGCCGGCATTTAAAAATGCATCATTTAAGGAAATTAACAGATATTTTTTTAATATTAATTGAATATTGTGAAATTATTAATTAAATTTAAATTATTAAATTAGTAACAATGACTATACAATTAAGACCAAAAATCATTAGAACACAAAAAAATGTTTTATATATCTTGTACAACTTTTAAGATGTCCTGTACTTTCATAACATATAATATCTTTTACTTTCCATCAAATAGAAAAATTCACATTACGAATTGATTGAGAATTTTAATCTGACAATTTTAAATTATAATAGTAAAATGATAAATATTTTATGTATTTATTTATATATTTCATTTATATATCGCATTATTTATTTCATTACTATGCAGAGAAAAAGTAAGTATTTCTGTTCACTTAATGTTAATGAGAAAGAAACTCAAAATGTTCGACCTCGAATAAGTAATTGATTCTTTTCTTTTATCTTTTTATATGTTCCACTATGCTGTTTATACTTTTTAGCTTGTTTCTGTTGATTGATATTGCATCATTCTTCATAGTCACAGCCAGCCATCATTGCCATCATCATAACCATTATAATCATCATCATCGTCATCGTCATCATCATTATCATTTGCGACACATTACAGAGATCTCGTTTAGCTACGCATAGTTTAGTTTATAACGTCGATTAGTTGCACTATAAGCAACACCTTTAACTGCCAACAAATTACAACTTTATCATGCCGCAAACGATGACGATGGCTATGACTCGGAACATTGCCATGCCCCTATCCATTCTGCTCTCCATCCGCTGTCTTAGCAGAGTCTGAGACCGAGCAGTTCGCATAATTAATGAAGTGCAGGAATGGCGATGCAAGGCGAAACCGCAAAGGCAACTGCCGCGCGACACAAATGAAGCTATTGCCGACTGAGAGTAGTTGGCATCTGTGGCACCGTCGCCAGCTCCAACTCCAACTCTAGCTCCAGCTTTAGCTCTGTCTCCAGCTCCTCCATATTTATACAGAGCGAACACGTTAAATAAAAGATAAGCGGCAAATGCGGCGAGTGTCACGCGCTCCATAATTGCCAGCTGATGTCTGGGCAGGATTTCGGGGTGTATTCCCAAACTCAAAAACTCTTTGGTGCTATCCTTTGGGTGTCGCAGCATTTTGCAAGTCAAATCTAATAAACTAAGTCCACTGCCAAATTACAATAGTAGTGAGAGGGCAGAACATAAAACGAACGAGCAACAATACTTTCAGCTGACGAGCAGTTAAGTAAGGGATCAACAAAAATTTCCTTTTTTGAAATACTATCAGCAGAGTTTAAAGTTTTAGAAAAATAGTATTTTGCTTAAAAAAATGCTTGTACATCTTGTTTAGTTCACTCTATATCAGATTAAATTTGTAGTTATGGTGACTTTTCAGATTTATTCTAAGCGTGTATGTTTTTTTTAACACAAAGCAATTGTTGAAAGAATAAATTTTTCATAATGAGTTTGACTTATTAAAAATACAAATGTAAAGTTAGACAAATTAAAAAATCATTTAATAAAGAAATACATTCCAAAAAAGTTTTAAAACATTTTTAAAAGAAGAGATTTTTGAAACATGATCTGACTGAGGATTTTTCAGTTTGAAAGAAAGAGAAAACTTATTTAAAAATAATATATAAATGTGGAGCTACAAAAGTCATTTTAAATTTTTTAGTTTTTCATAAGTATCTAAATTCGATTATTTAAATTTGTTGCAATATTTGTTATTCAATAAAAATATTTAAAAATAAAAATATTATTTAGTACAGATTGTTGGTTAATAAGTTTAAGCTTGCAGCAATATCAAGTTTGTAGTCCCTGTCGTCCCAGGATAATGGCAGCCATTTTTTAAAGTATGCTGCAAGTATTGTTTCCAATTTGTTGATATTTGTATGCGTGTGCACGTCGTCGGATCGTCGTTGCTGTAAGTGTTCCCAAATGCATTTGTCAATGTCGCCAACGTGTCGCTTTGACACGAGCACTGAATGAAAGTCCAAGTCCTCCTTTGGCACACAAAAAAAAACATAGAAAAAAAAATTGAAAACAAAAAAAACTTTCGCCTGCGCCTGGTTGCATTGTTGCATGCAACTGAGCTGCGGGCAAGCGACGCGACGTGGTCATAGTTATAGTTTAAAGGAGTGACAATGGGCAGGGGGAGAGGGACAGGGTGGGAGTGGAAGTTTAAGTTTAAGTTGAAGTTGAAGGTGGCCTACAGGTACTACGTAAAATGCGTGACGTGAAAGAGAGGCGTCTTGACTTGGTTTTCGGGATGCCCTATTCATAGGACTGGGGCATACAACAACATAACTCCAATTTGCAACATTTCACGTTCATGGCCCAAACAATAAATACGTTTGGGGGCAACCAGTTAGTGGCAAATGAGTTATGACTGTTGCACTTGGTACCGACACATTAACAATGTTTGACGAATGGCCAAAAAACAAACCAAAAACAAAAACAAAAACCGTCAAAATGGGGCAACTGAAGAGTTGTCAGTTCTCAGCAAATCCCAAATAGATCTGAGATCTAAGATCCCAGATCCCAGAGGCAGTTCTCGTATTTGGGTTGGCAACTTGAGCTCTACCTCTGCAATTACACATATGCATGTATTCATATGTATTTATGAGCATACTCAAACACTCATACTCATACTCGTTTGCATTACGCACTTGTCGCTCTAAGCTGATCCAGCTTTGCCATGCCTGATTGCCATCGCTATGAGGCAGCATCGTAATTAAAATGAAATCAGCATACGGCTTAATTTCGTCTTCTTCACTTTGAAAACTCGAGCTCTCGCGGATTTTAGATTTTGACTTGTCCAACTGCTTCTTGTTTGTCTAATGCGTAACATCGTTTGCCATCCATCCTCCCCTCTCTCCCTCTATCTCATTCTGTCTGTCTTCTCTCTCTCTCTCTCTCTCTCTCTCTCTCTGTTTTATTAGCCAGTCTCTCTTGCTCCAAATCTGTCCGTTCCCATAAATCTGTCTGACATTTTGCATGCCAGTCATCAGCTCTTAACTCACTGTGGATTAATTTAAATCCTTTTTTTCCGATTTACTCAGGAATTTTTCTAGCCAACTCTTATCCCACTCTTACCGTTATCACTTAACGCATTTTTTACGCTTTTTACTAAAGAATTCAACGCTTTTTAATGGGTTAATCACACTATTTGAATAACATGATAAAAGCAAAGCTTGATAAATTTTTTATATAATAAAAGGGCTCAATAAATAGAGACAAATTTCACATAAGGCATGTAATATTTCAAAGGTGAAAAGATAATTCTTTATTCAGAAATAAATAAATCTTTGATAATTTCAGAAATGTTCTATTAATTCGGATTATAAATGAGATAATAATTGCCTAAGTTTAAATATACTTAACTATTTATAATGAGAACTATGGCATTAAAAAACCTAAATCTTAATTAACTTTTACAATCACTGGCAATTATAATAATATCTCGTATAGAGTTAAGTTTAGTCCCTGGTGTTGTCATAAGTCCAAAATGTTTTGATGGTCTGGTGTTTGCCTTATTATGTTGACAGTTTTGTAATTGATAACATGGACTAAACTGTCATAAACTGTCGTAAACGATGTACAGAAATGATCTTGATCTAGATTGTCCAATACAGACGTCACATGGAGCAAGTAATTTACCAAAAATGATTGAGAATGAACTTGTTGCATTTGCCGCCAC
This sequence comes from Drosophila recens, assembly GCA_037043495.1. Taxonomy (NCBI): domain Eukaryota; kingdom Metazoa; phylum Arthropoda; class Insecta; order Diptera; family Drosophilidae; genus Drosophila; species Drosophila recens. Next base: position 43,347 of record JBAMBJ010000430.1, on the reverse strand, counting down.
TGCAGTGTCTGGCTGTTGACTATACTCGTAAACAGCGATCAGCTTGAGAGTTGAGAGTTGTGTCTTGTGAGAGAAGAAGAAAGAAGCACTGGCTACTGTGGCTACTGGCTACCGGGTGAACGTGTAAGGAGAGCCCAAAAAGCTAACAACTAGAGATGCCCCCTAGGCGCTGCCGTTGTCGAGTCGAGTCCATTTCAAAACAAATAAAAAGACAGCGCAAACGGCTCTAGAGATCGACCTGGGTATCATCGATCATCGATCATCTGCGCCGCGCTCTAAAAATGGCTTCCAGCTGCGTAGGAAAACACCATCGCATGACCAAATCACAATCCTAAGTATTCGATACTTTCTTCTTCTCTGCTCGAGTTGTGATTGCGTTTGCAATCCAGCGACAAGTTTTTCTCTCTCCTTCTAGTTGCCTTTTTTTGGTTGATTATTATTATAAACTTTTTTTTTATATGATTTTTATTATTAAATATCAACGTCGTTTGTCGTTAGACAATTTTTCGTTATTTATGAGCTCAAGTTATGCCTTTTGGGTGTTATAGAGAACAGCACAAAGCGAGAGATGGAGATAAAGTGACAGAGACAGAGACAGTGATAGCTAGAGTGGTTCGACCCGACCCCATACTATACATACATATAAGCAATGCCAATTAATGACCAAATTAGTGGAGGCACTCATGGACAACACTTGACCGCTTATGGCACGGGATTTTCTACTGATTTGGTTCGAATTGTGATTTATTTGAGCGCAATGTGAAGGCTCGCTTTGATTTCTTTGTTAGTCATCGCCATCGTCGTTGTCATCATCATCATCCTCCTCAATGGCGAAAGTCCGTTGAGAGGAACAACCAACAACCTACTACCAGCAACCAACATAGAGAACCCAGTGAAATGAATACGACTGCGAATACGAATACGCACTCACAAAATCGAATCGCATTCAATGTCAACGCGCCTGCCAAATGCCATATTCATAGTTCTCGGCTCAACATCAAAGCGATGCCTTTCATTTCCCCCTTCGCAAAAGGACACCAAATCAAGCTATCCCACATCTCAGTCTAACATTCATTCAGTCTGTCTGTCCGTCAGTCTGTCAGTCTCTTCGTCTTTCAGTCTGTCTCTCCGGCACGTAGTAAAAGCTGACAGACCATACAAGGGCCCAACTATTGCTGTGAAATATGATGTGGACTAACTGCTAGTTACCAGCAATAAAGAGTAATTAGCGCCTGGCATTTAATATACCAAATTTAGCACTATCAATAACTGTTAAATACTTACAATGTTAACCCTTGCTACTAACATTACAACCACTTTATGGCAGCTTTTTTTACACCTGATGAAGTTGTATTTAACTTTATGCGAATAAGTATTTAAATTATTTACATATTGCTCAGTAATCGTAATATTTACATAAGCTTTAAAATTGCTGTAATTGCTATTCTGTTACTGCTATTGTTAATAATGTTACTTGTTGTTATTTGTACTTTAAGCATCACTACTTTATTATGACTGTAAGTTTTCTACTATACTTAAACAATTTTACTTACCTAATTTTTATCTACACCAACGACATCTATTACACCTAACACAACTATTTCTCCTTTCTACTATATTTTCTTTAATACTACTATATTAGTAAGCAGATAATCAAAGGTATTAATGCCTAGATCAAAAGTTTATATATGATGTGGCTTCTTTGGTAGAATAAAAATTGACAAATAAAGTAATGTGTAAATTTTTATAATAAAAAATAAAATTGGAAATAAAAGTAAGGGTTACATTTATATATAAAAATTAATTAAATAATAATTGTTTTTAATTTTTATTATTTAAATTAATTTTAATAATTAAAACATTTTTTTTTATAAAAATTGCAAATAAAATTTTATCCTGTTTTCGAATTTGGCGTTAAAAAATAACATTTGTCTGTTATTCCCACTCTTTTAGGAAGCTTTTTTGTGCTTCAATTTTGTTTAGCTCATAATTTTAAATGACAGTCCCTACTACTAATATTTAAATAATTATTTGATAATAAATTAAAGGTTTTATTACCGCTTTCTTACAAGTAATACCATAGTAACTAACACGCACAATTTCTTTTAGTTGATACGAAAAATTACTCGGATTAAAATTGATATTAAATAATATTTTTCCTGCTCTTTTTGCAAAATTTTAGCAAATAATGGACGATTTGCTGGCATCTTAAGCGACCATTTCGATTTATAAATTTCATAGTTGTAGTTGGTAAAGTGTTTTTTAATTTTCCTGTTGGCAGCACTGCAATTCTTCCTGACGATCCTCCAGTGACGGTTGTTTTCATAACTCGCTAACAAATTGAAAAACAAATTACTGTCATAAATGTCAGCATTACAAACATGACGGCAATCAATACATCAACCTGTTGTCAGTGCACAAAACACAAAACACACAACAATCAACAAACAACACACAACAAAAGACAACACAACACAACACAATAAATTATGACAGTTTCGAGTGCATAAAGTATGAAAAAACTGAGGTGACTTTTTTCTGTAACTTTTGTCCCCTCCTCTCTCCTCTCTCTTCCAACTTGCCCGCTCTTGTTGCAATTATAAACGATCAACTGGCGTCAAACTGAGCTGGATCGAATGGCCAACACATTCGAGAAATTCTACAAATGGCTGAAAGCCAGTGAATGCATTTAATGAAATCAAGAACAGCGCCAATCAAAAGGTTGCCACAAAAAAAAAAACAACAGAGCTACAACTAAATGATTACAAAAATCTAAATTGAATTTTGCCATAAATTGAATCAATGGCGACGTCTCTGGACTTGGCACAGCCGGATCACTCGCAGCTAATCCAAACATGAAAGGCCTCAAAATAACCGAGTGCCCCTCGACTCTGCGACTGTATAAATTCTAAGATGAACGCATTAAATATATAAAAACGGCAAAAAACATCAATAGAAATAAAGACTGGGGGCAACATAGCATAGGCTCATACTCTTTAAAACTAATAACTTGTTTGAAATTCAATAAATCAAATCAATAAAAAATAAATTATTAAACAAATAAAATAAAATAAAAATTAAATTATAGATATTGAATTTTATGTTGAATATTAAAATACTTAACAAATCTTCATGATAAAATTATAAGGTGTAGTTGTTAAGATATGGAAGCCATATTTATTGTTAAAAATATGCATATAAATTGTTTTTGTAATAAATACATATATTTGTAAATATGCAAAGTAGGATGTAGATACGAGGTTTATTTGATATATTACTAAGAATATTTTGTTCATTGATTGTTGCAATCCGTTTTGCATAGCTAATATCCCCTATACGACCCATTTACTTGGCATTAAAGGGCATAAAAAGCGTTGGGTGCTATTGTAACGGTGCAATGTTGAGATTATCTAAGAGACTAAGCTTGGGATCTAAGCTTAAACAGTCCACAGAGACGTAGTTGGAGTTGCAGTTGCAGTTGACGATGAAGTTTGGGACGGAGACAGAAACTGAGGCGATGACTGTTGGCAGCTTGTGGAGCTCACATTCGCAGCGTGGCAATCAATAACTTAAATTACAAAGTAATTGCACTGGCATTCACAGCACGCTGTAGCAGCTTCTGATCCAAGCGTCCAAGTGTCCAAAGAGGAGCAGAGGGACAACAAACTGAAGCACCTCTTAACTGCAGCTCTCAGGCGGCGGCTGGCATCTGTGCCTCATCTCGTCTCTCTATCTGTTCATTCTGTCTGTCTGTCTGACTGTCTGTCCGTCGGTCAGTCCGATTGTCTGTCGTCTGCTTGCCTGCCTGTCGTCACAAATGTTACACTTGATGGTAATGATGATGGACAGATTGGTACCAAAGTCACTCAAAAGCGTTGCCGTTGCCGTTGCCAAAGCTCCCAGCTCCCAGATATCTCTCTGATCTCTCAGCTTAGCTTGGGGCCGAGCCAATCCGGTAGCCGCTCTGTCAGTAAGTTGAAAATTGTTTTAAAATTGCTGTTACATGTCTGAATGCAAGCAGATTGAATTACAAGCTCACCGCGCAACTGCTCGAACCGCCCTCCCCCCTCTCTATCTCCCTCTCTCCTTTTACCTCAAATAGCCTGACTATGGGTAACTGCCGTGTTTCCAGTCCAAAATTAAATATTGCACATGTGCACAGCACCCCAAATATGATCGCGATTACGATCTGAAAATCAGTCAACGCTTATATGGTATAATCTAATTTTAAGTGTTGACACATTCGATTCGCACACAGCTGATCGATAAAGAAGAAAAAAAGTGAAATAAAAAATATACATACTTATGTATAAATTAACAAAAAAAAATATGTTTTGTAATAATATAAATAAAATTAAAAACTATTGTAAACAATTTTTACTTTACTGAATTATTGATAAATATGTTCAATTGTTTCATTTTGATAACTTTAAAAATTTAAATAAGAATTTAACTAATGATTCGGATTTTCTGTATTATGCCTTAGCTTATAAGCTTCAAATTGTAGCTCTAGGAAATTGAGGATTTAATAAATAAATAAATTTATATTTAAGTTAGTTAAACAGGTAACGTATAAATTAACAAAAAAAAATAAAATGTGTATACAATTAAAAGCTATAGTTTAGCGGTTTTATAGACCCTTTTGTTTAATCTTAACATGATTATAAATTATTATTAATATAATCAATTGCCTAATTTTGAAAATTTTAAAAATTTAAATTAGTAGTTGAGCAATGATATGCATTAAATTAGTACTGCTTTTAGGAATCTGGATTTAAAAAATTAATTAATTAACATATAAAGCTGAGAGTCAAACAGATGACATTCACAAATTAACCAGCAAATTATTACATTTATTTTTAAACATAGATTTTATTTATTTATTTGACAACGATTGAAACAGTTCGAGCGAAAAATTAAAGCATTACAGCTCAAATTTTAAATTACATTTTATGTTCTGAAAGAAATAAAATACTTTAAAATGTTTGATTGAAAACAGAAAAGATAAAATTTTTGGCCATCAAATAGTTTGTTAACGTTGCTTTAATTGCACTGCCGGATTCCTAATCAAGTTTAGGGTCACTTAAAACAGGACAATCTGGGATCATAGGAAAATGCAATGGACTGAAAGACTTGCTTTAGCTGATTTTGTTCTAAATATTTCCAATATTTTTATTAATAATTTCTCAATATTGAAACTGAGATATTTAAAAATGTGAGCACAGTGATCGGACCATATTAAAAAGGCTGCGGGACTGACTGTGAAATTATGGCACCAACTGACCGTATTTGGCTAAAAGTGTTTCGGTTTTTGGTGCGGACATGAACTAATGCATGATTTATGGCTGCTATTGAAAGCTGGAATGGACCATAAACAAGTGACACGTTAGCGCACACACAACTCGGCCAACATCAAGTGGCATTACAGGGTGCAGAAAGTGAGAAATCAAAGCGCATTAAATATATACATACATAGATGTATGTATTATATATGAAAGTTCTGTGCCTGAAAAGCCTATGATAATCCTGGCGTGAGTAATGCCTAAGCCACAAAAGATGATTCCCGGAGTGTGAGCAATAATAAATTTCACTTGTAAGTGTAACAATTTGTATGTTAAACGCGCCCAGAAACTGTAGCCTACAGTTGAACCCCAGGCGGTAACCGGAGAAGGTGGAGAGGGCGGAGAACTAGGAGGGGGGCAACTGTAGTGCAGACAGACAGTGTCCCGGGGGAGTCGTTTGTGGCGCATCGCAGCAGTTGTAGCAGTTGCTACCAGGCGGCGCATCTTGGCGGTTGCATTTGAAAAAAGAATAGACAATTGTTTGCTGTCGCATAACAAGTTGAAGGCAACAAGTCCTCCAAGTGTGGCAGGGAGCAGAGAGTGGGGCTGTGGCAACCACTGAGAGCAGAGAGCTAGGCAAAAAAAAAACAAAAATGAAAAAAAGAAACAGCAAACAATATAATAATGCCGCACGGAGCGGGAAAACGCGAAACGCAAACCGAACCGAACCAAACCGAATGAAAATAGATTTGTATCGAGAGGCGGCTTCTCTGAAGCGCGCCTTGCGATTTGCAAATATTTTGTCATTGTGTGGCGAGATTTATGGAGTGGAAGCAGCAACAGCAGCAGCAGCAGCAGTCGAAGAGGCAGGCAAATGCTGCACACTCGACGATTGTTTCCAGGAAAAACTTTGGCCAGCAAATATACCGCTGAGGTAGGCTACTTAGACGCAGACTCCGACTCCGACTCAGACCTAGACTCAGCACCGTCGAGTGTCAGCGCATGACTATGTGACACAATTCTCACTCACCTGACAACAACAGCCAACAGCAGGCTGTGCAACTTGCAACTTGCTGCATACAACAGCTACATCTCTCATGGTGGGGGCAGCAGTGAGTACGAGTATTACCAGCTCAGCATGTGCAATGTGAATGTGTCACGGGGCCAGCACGCTCAGCATCCACCATAACCACGATCAACATCCCCATCTTCGAGCCGAAACAACAGCCGAAATAACAGTCACATTTTGATGACGATTCCATTTGCGGCATACCAAGTCTAGAATATGGCTAAAACTGAACGAGGTTTACCATTAAAAATATAGTAAACATTTTCTAATATTCAAAATAATCTTAATATAAATTTTATGACTTTTCTAAACATCAAATCGATTTTAGTTGTTATATGTATATTAGGTGTCCTTATTTGGTCAAAGTCAATATTTTTAAACGCATACGGGCTAGTTCTGTTCATTAGGTCCTAAAAAAAAAAATTTTTTTTTGTCCCATATAATTTTGAAATTTTCCGATCCAAGTCGGCACGGGTTATCATACTCCGATTGAGGTAAAATTTATTTCTGAGTGCTTTAGGACCTAATGAACAGAACTAGCCCGTATGCGTTTAAAAATATTGACTGACAAATAGGGACACCCTAATGTATATTAAAAATTCTTTAGTATTAAATAACAAAAAATCTATTTTCAACTTGAATATATTCAATATACGAATTAAACAAATTAATTTTAATATTACTAAATTAAATTAACTAGTTTAAACTTGATAAATACATATATGCATTGTTGTATACATAAGTATTGCGTGAACGTTTTAAATCTGAAGAGTTTAGCTAAGAAAATTTTAAAAGTATTATATTAAAAGATGTTTTTTAAGAATTCTGACACTTGTCTTTGAAAAATCAATTGAAGCTTTATTAATAAATAATTCGTAAGCAATATCTTATTAAAATTAAGTTATACCTATCTATACCTATTTTCCTAAAGTACATGCATTTAAGAAATGATTCTTGTATTGTTATTTAATTAATTAGTAACTCACAATTATTATCAATATACTAAATGGGATTCTTAAACTTCTTTCAGATATATTCTTACGACTGTTTACTTATACACTCTATATAAATAATCATTAAGCAACGATAATGATCGAATTTATTCATATATTTATTACAAACTAATCAAATAATAGTAAATTAATGAAATCATTTTAAAATGAAGTAATTGATATACCATTATCTATTTTTTAGATAGAGCAGTCTACATTCTAATGATTAACCAATCACAAACTGGAAAATTGCCACCGACGGCATTCGGAGTAATCGCATTGGCAGTCCAAGGAGCACTTGTTCGCTCCAATGAAGACAAATGACCAACATGCAAGCCATTACTTATCCACACTTAACACATCTCTGGGTAATCAGTCTGACTGTGTCTGTGTTAGTAGTCAAGTTTGTCGCCTAAGTCTTTCGTTTTGTGCGATGACTAAAAGGTGTTGCACTGAGTAATTGGTCAATGCGCCAATGTGATTTGATTAGCATGTAGATCATCATATGATCATCAGAAATGTATGTGATCAATGTTGCCACCACATATATAATTGTTGTTGCTGCTGTTGTTGTTGCTGTTGTTGCTGTTGCAGCTGGGGAGCGAAACTGACAGACACAAATAGATAAATTGTTTTGGCGAAAGATTGGCTCCACTCAACGGGAGACAGAAGCATAGGTTATGTATTCCCTCCCCGGGCTACTCAATGGCAATGCCTGGCAACAATTTAGCGCTCCACGGCAGTTTGTCGCCATTAGCGTCGAAGTGAAATCAAATGCTCCATCGCAGTCAACAGGCAGCAGGCAGAAGGCAGCCTGGCTTCAGAGTCTTCCATCTGATGTGGCCACAAATCTGATCGCCTGTGACGGCATTAGAAATACATACAATACAAAAAGCAGACGCGACGCAACCATACATTTGTGTCATTTGTATGCAAGAGTAACAAGCGAACAAGCCAACGATCTTCCAAACGATCCGGCCGATCCAAGTCGCGTCCCAGCAGATTAGCAGGCCAGCGACCAGGCCAAAAGACCGCCCCAGAGTTCCTGTATGCTTGTGTGTGTGTGTGTCAGAGACAGAGCTAGATAGACTTGGACAGCGCCAGAGAGATTCATGAGCACACACAATGAATGGCTGTCGGGGCTGCCGATCAGATCGATGCCAGAGCTCCATCGATTTAATTACAACAAACGCGTCAGCAAATTGCCTGACGCGAACATTTGCACACTTTGAAAGCAAAGCAAGCAGCAAAATCACAAAAAATAAAATACAAAAAAAATATATATCTAAGAAACTATCTAACTACAAAACGGTGACTTTTAAATGCACTTATATTCAGTATAAAGATAATTCATGATTTCAATGATAATAAAGTATTTTTGATCAATCCAACATTTATATAAATCCATCAAGTAATTACTTTTAAATTAAATTTACACATCTATTTTTTATTTTTAAGCCCAATGGTATGAAGTTGTTTTAAGAATCAAATGAAACTATTGTAAAATAAAAATAAAAACCAATTACTTGACCTAAGTCCCTAAGGATGTTTTTTCAATGTCCACATAAACTTTATTTAAGGCATTGAAAAAATGCAAATAAGTGTATAATATACACTATATCATATTTATCTTTACTCTACGTAGCGTACATAATTTTTCTGATTACATTTGCAAATTTAGAAACACATCTGGAATACCTTTAGTCAGAGTATACAAAATAAAAGCAAATGCTGACATCGGTCTGTGTTGCCGGGTCTGGTCTGGCCCGGGAAGCCTAACCACTAGACACTAGTTACACTCCACTCCTCTCCAGCGGCTGTCCAGAGGTCCACATCGACGACGATGAGCACATTGAGGTCCAGGTCCAGTGCAAGTCCATCGTGTACCTTGAGCGCCATCGAGTTAACAGCAAGTGGCGGTGAGATCGCTTTGATCTAAACTCAAATCTTTGTTTTGTTGACTGTTTTCCAGCTGCGCTTTTGGCATTGCCCTCTTCTTGTTATTGTTGCCCGCTGTTTCAAGTGGTTCTGCCTCTGTTTTCCACCAATCGAAATCTCCCCTCATTACCCTCTCTTCCAACACAATGTTAAATGCCACTAGGTTCACTTGCTGTGATTGCAATTGAATTACACACACACACACACAAACACACAGTTTGTACTCGTATTGGATGAATGACATTGACGGCACATTTGTTGTGTTTGTGTGTGTGTGTGTGTGTATTGGATTTGGTATCGATACGTATTGAAGGTGTGAAAGGTGTTTAGTCTTGACTAATTGTTGGATTAAAGTGACGAATACAAAGTAGAAATGACTTTAATGCTACCAACAAGTTTAGTTTCAAAGCTGACAAATGAACAGAGCTCTTACAGCGAATTATACGCGATTAAATGTGTCTTTTAAATAGAACACTATATTTACACTCTGCTTTTTTTCATGTTAGCTACGAATCGTTAGTGATTACCGATTGATTCTGTTTCTATACAGATTTGGCGATGAGATATTTTATACTTTTTTATACCTAATATAACATGTAAAATTGATATAAATAGTTTGTGAGCCGTAAAATATAATATTAGGGTATGTTAACAGAACAGGACGCATTTCAGGCGTTCAACGTACCGTCTCGGCCCTAAAAGCAAAATATGAAGGACTGAAATGAAAAAACTAAGACCGAGCTTGCAGAGGAGAAGCGAAATCTATCCCGGACAGGTGATTATCCACAATCGAGGACATGCCTTTGTAATGCAGAATCTTTTAATAAATAAGCTATCCCCCAATTCCTTCAAAAAAGTTTGGTCTGATATTAAAGACTCTTTTTTTTTAAATGTAGCACTCATATCTTCATCGGAATCATCCATAGAATCAACAAAAACCGCACCGATTAAATTTAAAGCAATATATGTATTTTATTATTATTTTACAGAGTCCAACTGCTCAGCTGCTTCCTCAACTGCTTTTATTATCAGACACATCTGGCTAATATGTCAGATGAAACACCCAAAAAGAGCTTATATATCACATTGCTTACATTGCAACATTGAAAAAACCAAATTGTCTCTATTTGAAAAAACGGTCCTAGGTATGATATTAATATACGGCACTTTTGTTTTTTTTTCTCTATTACATGAATATTTTAATTTGTGTTCTCTGTTATTTGAGAAACGTGTGCAAATACGTGTATAAATAAATAAATAATATTCTTGATTTACCTAGTTACCTAGTTTTCAGTTTTCGGTACAATAATAATGAGCTCAATTCAATTCCATTTAAAGTATTTTCGATTGTGTTTGAATTCAAGCCTCTTTAAATTGTAATTTTTAAATGGCAAAGATCAACAAATCAACGAAATGTAGAATCGCACAAATGTCTATGACGAAGTATTGCGAATTGTCAAAACAAATTGATTGTTAAATAATGAACTATATATTGTTTGGAATGAGTTATGCGTAGCAAATGCTGTAAGCATAATGAAAATTGTGCTGACAGTTTGGAAACAGAGTCAATACATGAATTGTTTCGTTGAGTGGCAGACAGAGACGGAACGAGGGTGAGAGAGAGAGAGAAGAAATTGCATAAGGCTATTCTTGACTTGTACAACATTATTTATGGGTTTACTTTTATATCGTTTTGTTTCACTGGCTAGACAGAAGGTCATTGTCATTGGTAGCTATGGAACTGTGCCATTATGTGTGTCGTCGCTTCCTTTTGTTGTTGCCCAAAGCGAAACGGGCATTAATCAATAAATTTGTTTGACTGCCAGCGACGACACACCGCATTGGGAACTTCCCCACGTCCCCTCTGTCTCCTCTCTGGACATGGAACGAGGCAGCATCAGGACACATTGTTAACTATCTGAGCTGCGAAACAAAGCGCAATGTTTTTCTAACAATAAAAGCCAGATAATGGCATGTGCTCTAGGCCTGGTTCTCAAAATATACGAATGTATGTATGTGTTGTATCTGTGCCCTTCTTGTTGTGACACAAAACTGAAATTGATGACAACAAAAGTCAATGGAGCGGGCGGATCGGAGCAAAGTCAAAAAGGGCAGCTGCAATCAGTACAAATCTGAAGTGGTAATCAAAACAGAGGGAGAGAGAGAGTGAGGGGTTGTCCCACTAGAAAACGGTAGGTGTTGCTGGAATATAAATAGTTACTCCTTCAGTTACGACCCATTAAACAGCAGCTCAAATAATGATAATGTGCGAATATCCAAATCATTTATAGAACTAACCACCGCGTTAATGGATCCAATTATTGTCATCTGACGAAACATCTTTAGTTTATGGCTGGTTTCGAAAACAGGCATACTAGATTTTCTTGTTTTAAGTTTTATCTTTCTCTTTTTTGTTGTTCTCATAGTTGTTATTTTAAACTTAAATATGATTTTTGTACATTATTTTCAGATTTAAAATAAAATAAAAAATATAAATGCAATTTTTCCAATCACATAAAATATGTTATTTAATTAGAATAATAAAACCTTTCAAAAGAAAACTACTTTGTAAAACCTTATAAAACTGAAAGGATATTGATAAGAAAATTTTTTGATTAAACATTACAAAAAATTTTCGTGTACTTTTTTAATATAACACAAAATATTTTATGTATTCAGATTAATTTTTTTTTTCCAAATAAACATTTGCTGAAAATAAGTTTCATATTAGAGAAACATTTTCTTACAATTCTGAAACTTATGTACCTAAAAGTTGTCCCATTTCTCAACTCAATTCCAGCATTAAAATTGTGTTAAAAAAGTTTCTTCTGTAATGTTCGGTGTTTTAGAGGATGCGGTTTTCACTTCTCCTGTGCTGTTTGTGGTGCATACTCTTGGCCAAGGAGTGTGTGGAGGAGGGTCTGAAATTCCCCGATTATACCGAGTCGTACGCATGCCAAACATAGTCCGAATATCTGAGCGTTTAAAGGAGAGAGAAAAAAGTGTGAAACGCATGCGCATGGCAGCTGTGGTGCGATTGTGGTGCGGTGGTGTTGCAGTGGTCAAGCCGTTGTTGTGGTTGTTGTTGTCTGACGACAATGGAGCGACTGCCGCCTGTTCAGTTCAGTTGAGTTTAGTTCAGTTGGTTTGCTGGAGAGTTCAGAAATGGTAACAAACGATTACATCAATTTATGCGAAGAAACACTATAAAGTAATTTTCAGCTCAAAATAGTAATGGAGCAGTACTTGGAGCCAATGCAATGGCCAATAGCTATTGTCAAAGCAAGCAGTTGACTACCAGCTGCCGTTACCAATTTGGTCCATTTGTAGCTGCAACTGCAACTGAATCTATATCTATATCTGTATCTGTATTTATATTTATCTGTTAGCGCTTTGATGAGTGTTTGTGGTAATTGTTGTTGAGCTTAAGCCCGGGGCATGTATTAATTAAGTTGCCTCTTGGCATTGCCAATAATAATTCAAAATGTTTTGGCTACCAGCAACAATTGCAAACATGCAACAAGCTTAGCTCGGCAAATGCGCAGCGGCAACATGTTGCAGCTACCTGAACATGCAACCAAACGAAGCGAAGAAGCAGCTGCATTGAAATCAGATAAACATGGCGCGTAGTTTGCACTAATAACAACTCAATAAATAATAAATGCAACATTCACCGCGCAGCCACACAATAATAAACATGCGCATCTTTATTTTTATTTTTATTTTCACTATTTTTCTCTCCTTTTTTTTATTTTTTTATTGACTTTTTACGCCTTATTTGCCTGTGCAAATTTTTCTTTACGCTTATTTTTTGTTTCCCACAGCCGCCGACGCCGACAACGGAGCAACCTGCAAATGGGGCTTCCTCACAGTTCGCCCCTCGTTCCTTCTCTTGTTTCTCCTCTCCTCTCTCCCCTCTTTCCGTTCGCGACTCGATCTCGTTCCCAATTGCGATTTGTTGCCGGCAACATTTTGTGGCAATGGCAATCAACTGCTGCAGCAACATTTTGTTGTAGTCGGCGTAAAATTTATGCTAATATCCATTATGTCCAACATGTTATACTTTCATTACCCTGTAGTTATAGCTCGATTGGGTATGCTGCCCACACATTACTTTTATGTCTGGTACACATTTCTTGGCTTAAGTCTTTGCAATGTAAAATTTGCATAATCCTTTTTAAAAGTTATGTTCTTTTACTATTATAAGCAAGCTTTTAAGGTGTAAGACTAAGTTATTATATAAATTTCTATATTTTAAATTCTATTTTAACGAATCTAAGCAATAAAAAACACTAAAATTTTTAAAAATCTGTCAAAGCTTTCTGATGTGATAACATTAAAAAAAAATGTCATTACATTTATACATACATATGTACATATGTATAAAATATACATATATTTTTTATTGGGATTGGGATCAACCGAAAAAAAAATGCATTTGACCGAAACCTAAAAACCTAAACTCTTGTTTGCGATCTCTGTTATTTTCTTATTAGTTTCGTATATTATTTTGATTTTAATTTTTATTTTTGATTTTAATTTTCTTACAATTTATAATTAATAAAAAAAATTTTAAACTGTGTCGATTTTTTCCGACTCATAAGTCTTGTTGGCGATCTCTGATATATTGTTATTAGGTTCGTATATTATTTTTGATATTCTTTTTTATTTTTAATTTTGATTTTAATTTTCTTATGTTTTATTATGAATTTTATTTGTGATTATATAAAGATATTCATGATCGTATTTTCATTGCACTGAATAAGCGCAAATAAAATAAATATGTTAACTACATCAAACTGAAGAATATGTGAATTAAATGTGTATATGAAACATTAAGAAAGTAATGCCTTTTTAATTACTATTATTATATTATTAATAAAATATAAAAAAAATAAAATTATATTTTTGCAAAAAAAAAAAATTTTTTGTGAATTGAAACCATACCGGTATTTCAAAGCCGAAACATACTAAAACCGGTTTACCGTTACGAAATCTTTCTTCAACTATTTTGCGTAGCCGATATCCGAAAACCTAAATGCGAAAATAACCGAAACCGTAACTGAAGCCGATATTCGTTTTGGTTTTAATCCCTGTTCCTAATTGGATAAATTTTAAAGTTTAATTTAATTTGCATTGCTAAGAAATTATGCTTAGCTGTTGTCTACAACTTTCCTCCTTTTATTCATCTAAAAATCCTTAAAGTTACATACTGAATTTATTAACACCTTTTTTTACAGGACATTCCCACAGTACAGCAAGTAATAAGCTAAATATTAGTATATTCTTTATTTTATTTTGAAAATTAAACATTAGGCAAAACATTAATTTCATTTTTGCAGTTAACAATTTCAACTACAGGGTATGTTAAAAGCACAGCGCATGCTTAACTGTTGCCTTCATTTTTTATTTTGGCCAATGCGGGGCGTTAACTTGAAAATTGCTGGTTGCCTGTTGCAAGTTGCAAGTTGCAAGTTGCGCAGTAGCGCAAGTGTTGAGCTCTTAATAGAAAAATCGAAACGCCGCCGTTGTCGTTGTAGTTGCTCTTGGAGCTGAAGTTGGAGTCGGAGTCGGAGTTGCCAATGCCATGGCCAGATCCGTAGGCGGCGGCATCTTCTGGGGGAGCAGCAGGCGGCATCTGCATGCGATGCTGACGTAAATCAGAAGGTGTTATCGTCTGCATAAATATTGATATTGTTGGCGCGAGTGATAGCCGGCGTCGCGCTTGCAGCAGTAATTGCAGCAGCCTCCAAACGCCAAACTCCACATCCAACTCCGACTCCGACTCCAACTCCAGATCCAGCTTCAAGTCAAGCTTCATCGACTCCTTGGGAAAATTGCCATTGCCATTGCCATTGCCCATAGTCACACTAATGTTGCCGCTTAGGTGCGCCTAATGGGTGTGTGTGTATCTGTGTGTGTGCCTGTGTGTTTCTTTTTTCTTTTTAGTAAACGCCTTCTTCTTTGGCAATTGCTTTGGCTTCGGTTTTTGGTTTCGCTTCACATTTGCAGCCCGTTGGCTCCATCGACAATTTAGTGATTCGAGATTAGGAGGTGTAAATGCGCTTCGAAATTAATTTGTTAGTCACAAATTAAATTTTTATTATTAAAATGCCTTTGCGTGTGGTTTATAAGCCTTTCGCCATTGCCTTTTGTCAGTATAAGTTAATGATCGTTGCTTAGATTTAGCCGACTCAATAACAAAGGCTTTCAGCCTTTATGGTTGTAAAGTGATTAGGTCGATTACTTTTTACACTTGAATGGAATTTGTTTTTTTTTTATTTTGCCAAATTCTACTCCTAGAAGTGAAAAGTGTGTGAAAAGCCTCCTTTACTATTTTATTAACTAAACGATCTAACTAAATTTGATTTGATAGTTGTATGCTTATTATTTCATGAATTTTGTGAGAAAAATTGGACGACAATAAATTGTTATCAATATCAGTCTTTATTTAAAGTTAAATTTCGTTTTTACTGCTCTTAATAATTATTGTCAATTTATTGTTTTTAGTATCAGTTTTTACCCCAAACTCGATTAATTTTTAATATTTTTCACAAATGGAAGCGGTCATTTAATTACGACTTTTTCTGTTTCGCAATCATTACAAGTTGACCTCAATGCAGTTGGTCGCAGAGTCAGAAAGTTATCTGATCCATTAGCATAACCATGGCATAAATGAAGACATTTCTATCTGTGTTTTTTGTTTGCTTTTGGTTTTTTTTTGGCAATACAAACAAATATCAACATGATCATGCCAATAATGGGAATCAGAGCACAAAGGCAGCTAAAAATTTTCCCAGCTTTTATTATCGCAAAGCGATCTTCTCTTAACATTGTGCTTGCTGTTGTATTCTCCTGGCAATGCATTGAATTAAATTAAAATTCAATGACAGCATTTATAGAGGGTTGTTGCGACGGGCGCTGGTGGGGTTTGAGAAAGGGGAAAGAGGCAAGGGGGAAGGGGGCACCTACGATACGCTCTTGTCGTGTGCAAAGAGTTTTGTGGCGCAAATCAAAATGAAATCACGGACAAAAGAACACGCCAACTGAAGTCCCAGGTCCAAGTGGTTGGTTGCTTCCTTGCCTCCAAGTTGTCCAAGTCGATCGAAGGCATTTCGAGCAATTCGTGACTCAAATGAACCGCAGAAAATCATCACAAACAAAAAAATAAAAACAGTAGCTAAAGAGTAGTAGCTTAAGAGCAGGGGGGGGGAAGGAGAAGGAGGAGGAGGCGCCATGACAAAACAAGATCAGTTATGGTAATGATCATGGCAGATTTTGAATACACTCCATGAACATTGAAATAGACATAGACATAGCCTGGTCTAGTCGGAGCTACTGATAGTTGTAATACTCGTATGCCTGGCAACAAAAGCAACAACGGCAACAACTCCAACAACGGGCAAATGACAAATCCGCTGGAGAGTTGGAAAAACGACGACAGACGACGACAAATGTGAACGGAATTGGCGGCAAAAATTAAAAGCTTTTGCGCACAAGGGAAAAACTCGGTGAAAAATTATAAATTTAGGTGGAATGTCAACGTTATCGCCGCGCTCATATCTATTGGATGCATCTGCAGCTACAGCAGCAGAGCTTCCACTGTCACCAAGCAGTCCAAGTACACCGAGAAAATTAAATGGCGTTCTTAAATGTTTATGGTTTTATTTATTATTTCTCTTAAAATATAAGGTTCTATTTTTAAAAATAAATTCAAATCGATATTGATTTATTTTTATTGGATTAAATATATAGTATTAAGAATTTTCTTATAAAGTTTGAAAGAAATGAGAATATATTTTCAGATTCTAAATATTTCGAATCCATTTTTCAATTTTATTCGATAATAAATAATAATAATCTATATTTTTTCTGAGTGCAGTTTCAAAATTCAAAAGGATTTCATATCCTTATTTCTAGTTTAAAATAACTTTTATAACACAAAATTTGACTTTTAGGTTTTTTTGTACAGAAACATGTCTGAATTAAATAAATTTATTTTATCCTTACATAATCCTTACATAATCCGTCCTTTTTCACAGTGCATCAAAAGCGGCATTTAGGCATTTGCATGCCGACGGACAGACAGAGCTGCCTTCAAATAATGGCCAATAGCATTTGGTAGGTGTTTCATGGTAGCCACCAAGTCATCGACAAACCACCGAACCACCTAAACCACTAACCGTGGTAAGCCGGCAAAGCACCAACAACAACAATTGCCATCGCCCCATCGGTTTGGGGCAGGCAAATTAAACTGTCGAAACTATTTCATGTCCAATGCGCGATTTGGCAAACAATTTGTGACATTTGAATGGACGTTCAATGACAATTGTGGCCAGGCTGTTTAGCTGCTTTAGCTGTTTTAGCCAGCTTTTTTCTGATACGCTTTCGGCATCGCACACCAAAAATTCTATTGAACTTTTGGTTGGGGTTCATCCATTGCGAGAAATGTGGGAAATTTTATGATGAAAGAGCAAACTTCATCGATCTTTAGCCAGGGAAAACAAATATGGCTTAAAATTATATTTTTTTGGTAAATTGCTTTAATTTAAAATATTGTGCATTCGAAAATTTATATTTATTAATTAAAACGTAGCGTTTTTAAACGAGGGAAATTGAGAGAAATAAATTTTACATTTCAATTTAAAATGTTTCGTGTTCCAAATTAAAATTTATTTTTTGACAGTTTTAGATTAAGATTTGTTTTAAATCTTTATCCAATTTAAATATTATTTTTATTAAGATGTTAATATGTCAAGAAACGTCAATCGAAACAAACTCAATTACAGTTAACAAATCTTTGACAACCGATTAAATCAGAATCAGAACAGACTGGACAACTCTGCTGAGAGGGGGGAAACAGACGGAAGAGTGGGAAATGAAGTGTAGTGAGAATAGAGTATACAATGATTAAGATTAAGTGCTGATCTCATGGTGTTCAACAATAGATAAATAGCACATTTGGTCTGGATACTTTTTTAAAACACTTTTCAAGCTGTCCAAGCGAAAGTCAAAGACCATTTTGTAAAATGTCTCACGTTCTGATTTTTAATCTTGACCACAGGCAATTGCTACCTTTCTAATGCGCGTTTTTATTGGTTTGCAGCACAGCTGTTGCCACTGTTGTTGTTGCAATTGTTGTTGCAGTTGTTGTTGCAGTTGCAGTGGCACCTCAGTATCGGCAGCTCGCAGCTGGAATTGTGGCCTGAACCTGAAGCTAAAGCTAAAGCTGGAGCGCGTCTACTGGCGTGTCAATGCCAGCATAATTTGCTTGCAACATTCAAGTACAACACACGATGCGCAGGCATGGAAAATCTTTGCCATTTCCCCACTTTCCCATCCCCTTTCCACTCCTTGCCACTTGTGTGTGTGTGTGCTAATTTTGTTGTGTGCAACATTTTGCCGACCCGCATTTAATTTGCGCTCATTTTAACGGCAGCGGCCAAATGCAAAACTCATGTTCCACATTGTGCAAATGCACGCACTTTGGACCTCACAATTCCCCAACAGTACGAAGTAGATGCAACATTTTTAGCTGCTTGTTTACACTGCCTGCCAGCAGTTTGCAGCTAGCAGTTAAGCCATAATAGCCTATTTACAAAGCACTACATACTCACACAGCTGCTAACTGTAGCAGTAGCTGTCGTTGTCGCTGTCACTGCGCCGTACGTTGACTTTTGGTGCTCAGTGTATAAATTACTTTTAAACTGTCAGAGAGTTCGACTTGTGCTATTGATCACTTGACAAGCTTTATTTCACATGGAATTGATGCTAAAGACCTCCGGGGTCTCTTTATTTTGGGAGTTTGTAAAAAAAAATTTAATGAAAATATTTTGCAGCTCGCTTCAATTTTCACCTTACTCTAGTTTTCTTTTTAGTGCATCTGATTTGTTTGAATTCAGTTCCATGGTCAAATTATTTACAATACAGAATTAAATCTAGGTGCGCTTAAATAATTTCAGTACTTTTTCAAATCCATGGTCACTTTATATGCTTAATTCTTCATCGAATATTAGTTTATAGAAAACCCTTGGGATCAATTGAAATTGGTTTGTCACCGCCATGCTCACTAGGATGGCCATTTAGGATAATCAAGAGACAATTTATTGAAGAACTCGGGAATATTTTATACCATTCTGCGAAAAATTAAAACTTTAAGCTTAGCAAAAGCAAATGGGACACATATAGTTATTTTAAAAATTTCTAATTTATGATAAACAATAAAATCGCATACATTTTTGCTATTTTTACTAGGTTGGCTTTTTATCGTAATATTCGTTCGATGATCATTAATATATATCATACTGTCTAGAATTGAATGCTCAATAAAGGAAAATCATTTCCCACTTCCAGGCTGCATTTATCAGTCACTCAAGCTCTAAAGATTTTAACTTTTTTAAGCTCTCACATGTGTCTACCACTCCTTTCTTTAGATTCTTCATACAAACGATACAATGACGTCGATAAGCTTGCAATAAAAGCTCCCACAAGAAAAGTATCTGAAAGCTGTCAAAGTTGTTGAAAGAGTCGCCATTCTAAGCGGCTGCATCTGCAATATGAGTATAAGTATGAGTCAACATTTAGTTAGCCACGAGAGATCGTTGCTCATATTTGTAATTCCCATGCAGTCACATATGCAGCCAAATCGATTTTGGCATTAAATGTCAATGTGGCGAGCCTTTTATGAGAATTGTAGCGATCGCATTTGTGTGCTCCATATTAAGGATTATTATTGATTTGGTAGCCAAAACGGGGAACAATTGCAACGATTACCGGACGCTGATAGACTAAACTGTCAATCGTTATATTGAGAGAGTCCAAAATGAAACCAAATTAGTGTAACAATGAGTGCAACGTACCCAGTCTAGAGTCGAGCTCCCCTCGTTCCTCTACCCATCATTCTGTACCTCTATTTATACCACATAATGTCAAAGTGTCCCGCACAAGTTGGCAACAAAGTTAATGCAGTTTTTAAATTGTTGTTGTTGTTGGCAGTGTTCGGTTGTTGTTTAGCTGTTATTTGGTTTGTTGTCCATGTGTTTGTTTGCATGTACTCGTATTTTAATTAACGCTTTTGCAACAAACTTGCCATTAGCCAGATTTTACAACCTGCGATTCTTTTTGCAACGCCCGCATTACAAATAACAGTCGACTCGCAAAAGACGAGATCTCAATAGCCTGTTGTTGTTGTTGCTGGAATTTTTAGTAGTAGTAAAAATTGTTAAATAGTCTGCGGCAGGCCAAGAGGTTGGGCCTGGGCCAAAAGTAGCAGCTTCAACAGCTACAACAGCAGCAGCTCACAGCAGCATAAACGCACCAAATGCATAGATGTTTAAAAGTAAAAAAAAGTGAAACCACTTTGGCATCATTACCAACCATCTGTAAGCCCTCTGTGTCCACGCACAATGGGCCAATAGGGCATAATTTTACACCAAATTCGATTACATAAAGTGTAAGTCTTAGACGTAACATCAAATGAACTGATCTGCCATGATTGGTTTTTAAGAAAATTTACCTTTTTTTACTTTATTTTATTTTTGCATTTGTTTTTTATTTAAAATTTAAAAATTAAGATTTATTATAAATCAGTACATCTTTTTATAGCATCAATAAGCGAACTAAGCAAAGAATTAAAAAAAATTTTATGGAACATCCGTTACTTCATTTTAATATATCTGAAAATTTTGTTTATGCTATGTACAGTGTTGGCTATATTTATTTTAACAAAACTTAAAGTTAAATATTCTCATAATTTGAGCTTACTTCATGTAAAATTTGGCATCGATGGAAAGGTCATTTATATTCCGTTTCAATGATACAAAACCTTTCTTAACCCATTAACGCAGAATTGACGCAGAATTTTGTCTACCTTTGAAAAAAAAATTTTCGGGTTCAAATAAAAAATGTTTATATGCAAAATATTTCTCTAAACAAATCTAATAGTGACTATTTTGTATGAAAAGGATGAAAAAGTGGCTATAATATTTTTAAATATTTTTTTTAAACGGAATTTAAATGTCCGTTCCATTGATGCCAATATTCATTCGAGGTTAGTTCGAATTATGAGTAGACTTAACTTCAAGTTTTGTCAAAATAAACAAATACAATCGAGCTTCCCTAACTCGCATCACCATTATCCAAGAAAAAAGTACGAGTTATGGAATATTTATTTTTTAGTTTTTTAAAAGAAACTACAAAAACATTAATTCATAAATACATTTCAAATTGAGAATTTTTCTTGTTTTCAACAAAAATAGATTCCAGTTTGTTCAAGACCTGTCAATATTCTCAAAAATTGGTTTCTTCGTTCTTTTGCTATATCCAGAAGAAGTTCCCGATTCAAATGTCATCATAATTAATTTTATAATGAAAACTGTTTTTGCTGAGATTCCATATTTTTCAGCAACTTCAATTTATTTGGTCTACTTACAAATTCCTTAACTAATAAGTTTGAATATTTCTTTAAACATTTTTAAACATTTTAATACACTGATGCGCTGACAAAGAAGTACATTTCGAACATCTTTCCTATAGATAATTTACCAGCCCATGTAATTGTTGATGCAATATTGCATCACCATATGTTAATGTACATCAATATTACATATCCAAACGAGCCGGAAACAAAAGCATATAGCAGAAACGAAAAAAAAATTCAAGCTTTATTGGAGATTTTCCCGCAAAATTTGACTTACAGAAGCGCGGGTCAATATTTTTGTTCGAGCTACGGAGAACTTCGACTTATGGAAGTTCCAGTTACAGAAGCAAATTTGTATGAAATTTGCTCAGTAAACGCTATTGCCACTCGATTTTGTTTGAGTTAGAGAAAATTCGAGTTAGAGAAGTTCGAGTTAGGGAAGTTCGACTGTACAACTTTTTACTTTTCTTACACAAAAATCTAATTTGTTTATTTTGTCCACTGTTCTGCTTTAAGCTTCACACTACCGTCTCACAAATTGGAGATCATCTGCGTAGTCGCCGATCCTCATCAGGTAGTTGCCACCTTTTTGGTTAACATTGTTGCACCTGCACCAGAAAGTCCTCGAATTTGTATTGTAGGTGGGTTGGGGAAATATTATTTGTTTGTGCATCTCATATGCTGATTGTTGTTGCTGTTGTTGTGGCATCTTTGGCTAACCATTGTAATTGGCAACAGGTTTAGCCAGCATCGGCAGCCCGCTGCTTATTAACTATGTATTTGATTTATGCCTGGTTTCAACTAATTGCCAAACGTTCAACTGTCTATGATGGATATGGATGCGAATTGTAAAAGGCAATAGCTCTGATCTCACTGATCATACAGAAAATATGTACATAAGTTTGGTTTTGAAAGATTAAAAGTTGCATCATTTGTGATGGGATAATTCACTAATGAGGAATTGGGAATGTAAATTTATAAAAAAACTATTCATCACTAACGTAGTGTAAGGGATTTGGTTTCTTTATACTCATGACAATAAAACTAAACTTTCTTTAGGGAGTATTCTAGTGTAGAACTTTGAAAAAGTCAAAGTTTCTTTTCATATTTTCAAAGTTTAGACATTCAAGAATATGGTATTAAAAGGATTTTTCAAAATTCCTATTATTTCATGAGTTATAGCCGTTTTAGTGACGTGGCATCGGTTCCGGTCCGACCGCTCTCAAAACTTTGAACGCGTTTTCCTCGAAAGTACTTTTTTTGAGCTGGCGGTGAGGATATCTCGAGTTCTAATGCACCGATTTACTTCAAATTTGGAGAGGATGTTCTTTATACAGCCTTGCGCAAAACTATAACTTCTCATTGAGTATTTTTAAAAATTCGGATTTGTTAAAAAAATATGAAAAAAAAATTTGTTTTACTTATCCAAGGGTTATACGATATCTATGAAAAATTAAGAATCCGTCTGTTTTTAATGTTTCAGATCACCAGGAGGGTTCTAATAAAGCACGCCAGGACCCCTTTTGTCAATTTGTCAATTTCAATTTTTTCAATAAATTTTTTATGTAATAATAAAACATCAATATATAAATGATAAAAAAAATGTTAAAATATTTTTTGCATCCTTTGTACAGCGCTTCAAAAACCGGGCGAAATTATATTAAACATTTTGCAAGTTAAAATTCTCTTTTCATCACTAGTGTGATTTTATAATTGACTAGTATTTTTTTCAAATGCTCAGAAATATTGATGTTGTTTAATATTTGATTAAATTAGTATTTATTTAATAAATTAAAGTATTATATTCTGTTTTACACAACCCAAATGTGTCTCTAGCGAACTACACTATCTGTTTAAAGTATTCGCACAGTTGGGCGTCGTTTAATCTACAGCTTATTCTGCCTGCTTGTGGCACACATTTTTGGCATTGCCACAAAGGCAATTGCCACAGCGGCGGCGGCAAATTCGCCTCAGAGGTTGACAAAATCGTGTTGTTGCCTTAGCCATGGCCAAGAGTTCCGCATTGAGTTGCAGTAAAAAATTGGTTGGCGGGCAGCCGAACTATGCGGGATCCTCTTCTCGCCGGCAAATTCGCATTTTCCCATCTGGAAACTGATTCTCCAGCCCCCCTCTGATTCTGACTCTCGGCAAATGTGCAAAAACATTTTAATGAATTAAAACGATCAAATGGCAAAATACTACAACACATATCTATTATTTTTTGCCGTTTGTTAAAACTTATTAAAAGCGATTAAGCCAATGAGACAGTCGCAATTTTAGCTACGATTGCTGCCGCTATAATGGAAAGAGTTTAACAACCTAAAAGTGATTTATGTTCATTACACTTTTGACATGAATAAGACAGAGTTATTAAATTTTTTACACACAATTGTTTAAAATACTAAAGCGAAAAAAGAACGAGATTAAAAGTAAGTGTAAATTAAGAATAAATTGATCATTATTTTGAAAGGTTTTAAAAATAAAATTATATTAATATAATTTACTATACTTGTAATGATATAATCTTAGTTTTCAATTTATTTTTGAATATTTGATGAATTTATTGTTATTTTATTACTCAAAGTTGTGTTGACTATTTTAGCTTTGTTTTCCAAGCATTGTTTCAAGTATTACTTTAAATATTTTATACATTTATTATTATTTGAATGGAAATTTATCGAGAGTATTATTTTAAGCTCAGAGTTTATTATACAATTTAACCTTTCAGTCCCAAGATACAAATTATACTAATGTGATATATTTTTATACTTTTTATTTATAAACTTAGTTTCAAATTTCATTAAGTGTTCGTTGTAGTTAATTCATGTGATATATTCTGTCTAATGTATGTATCTCTAGCCAGCCCCTATCTAGACTAATCGATTTAAAGTCCATTCGTGTTAATCTGCCGATTAGTTGCCATATAAATTAAGTTGCGCTTACGACAACGATATGTTAGGTGCGATTGCTAATAAGGCAATCTGTGGAGCAATCAAGTGTCAATACAGGCACATAAAGTGCCAGATTGGATGGAACACAAAATAGATGCGCGGAATTGGCCATTTATTACAGCTAATATGCAACTTGAAGTCGGATTAAAAAGCGCCGTTCAAGAGCTGCCACTCGAGGGGCAAGTAGATAAAATATTTGGTGCCATTCGATTTGGCCTGATGGCCGTTTGGCCGTTGGCCAATACCTGATGGCCAAGAACATGAACAGAGTCACATCGTAAACTGAGGCCCCCCCTCCACAATGTACTCGCATGCAACATGTGGCAGGGGCGAGATGCGTATATTTAGTACGTTCCGGTTTTTGGTTACGTTTCGATTTCATAGTGCGAAAAGCAATGCAAGGGATTCGAAAAATTCCCAGGCGTATGGAACGACGACGAGGAGGAGGAGATGGCCATCTAATAAATTCAACTAATTAATGGCGAGTATGAGAGCAACAGATTGACTCTTGTGTGTGCCACGTAATGCCGCACAAACCAGTGCCAGTTGCAAAGCTGCAGAGGCTACACATTAGCACAAAATCTACATGATATTGAGATGCCGATGCCGATGGCAAAGACGATGGGGATGGGGATGGCGATGATGCCACGGCCACAGTTGCAACTTGCAACGTGCAACTTGGTCGCCCGTTTGGCTGCTGCTGCTGCTGCTGCAAGCGCACACCTGAATTCCAGGGCCAAAAGCGAGCCGGCCAGATCAGCTCATTACGGTCAAGAGACGCGCGTGGCGGCAACGTCCTTAGATACAGATTTCTTATCATTAATTAAACTTAAGCATGTTAGCTACCGTGTTCACAGATATCAAGCGCAGTCTCTACGTCTCTGTCGAACTCTCCGCCATCTTCGTCACCGTCTCCACCTCCATCTTCGTCTTCATCTCAGGCAGCCTCTGGGCCAGTCGATTGATCGCGCCACTCTTGGCCAACTTTGTTGCAACTGCAGCGGTTGCGGCACACGCCTTATCACAGACATGCAATCGCCCAACGCTTGGTATTCCCCTCCCTCCTTTCCTCCATCATCCCCCTTCGATCAGCTCATGCAGCGAGGGTGAGAATGTCTTTATACGGACACGCTTAAATGCTTATGCTATTTTTTTTGGTTATTTTATATATTTAATTTCTTTTTTTTTTAATTATCACAACTAAATAAATTAAAATCAAGCAATTGCTTAAACCATACAACTAAAAATAACTTTTATTATATGCAATAAAAATTAAAATGTTAACTTAATATTATTTATTTAAACAACTAAGATAAAAATAAATTGAAAGTCTTAGATACATATGAAATGTATCTAGAATTAATTCACAATTACTTTGAAGAGTTTTAAATATAAAATTATACTCACGTAATTTATTAATCTTGTCAATCTATAATCTTAGTTTCAAATTAAATTTGGAATATTTAATAAATTTATTGTTATTTTATACTCAAAGTTTTGTAAACTATTTAGGCTACTTTAAATATTTCATACATATTTTATATTATTATATGAAATTATTCTCTTTGATTATTAAAGTTTATTAATTTAATATATTTTATAAATTGTATTTTCGGATTAATACAAAAAACTGTGTTGCAGAAAGCCGACCAAATATTTATGTTTATAAAAATTTACTAGGCGTTAAGTTAATTCTTTTGAATATTATGTTTTACTAATTTTTGGTATTCTATAAGTTTAGTTATTTTATTAATGAATATAAATTTCTTTCGCATGAAGCTGAATATTCGTAATAATTAGGCTTTCATATGTTGAGTATATTATTTTAAAATTTTTTTTTGTAAACCTTATTTTGGGCTATATAAAAATAAATCTCTGTCACAAATAAATAAAAGAAAGTCTATGGGAGAAAAGGTTTGAGTTTTGATGTCCAAAAATTGGTGCCGCAAGGCAGATGCTGTTGCAGCTCAGCGCTAGCGTTGTCAACAAGGTAATTTATCAGGTAAGCGACATAATTACCTGCCACTTATGGCAATAAAAAAACCGTCCAACCCATGGCAGAAAACTTAAACCGGGATTGACTGAGGCTGGCAACGGGCAAGGGGCAGGAGGCGCATTCAAATGCCATCCACGGGCAGTGGAAGTGGCAGCATCAGTTGCCGCGGCAGCCGTGTTGCAAACAGCTGAAGGATTTATGTTCTTACAAAACGCTCCAAGGCGCCTAACAAGTGACCCAAGCAACGATGCTGCTCCACAGCAATAGATTGATCGTCTTCGTCTTTCTCTTCATCGTAGTCGGAGTTGGAGGCGGCGGAGGAGGGCGGACAGTGTCCGGCACTGAGGCGGGCCTATGGGGCGTATGTGCAATGAAAATTCCCGCCGGTTTCGGTTGCCACCGTTTAGCGCCTGGCTTGCAACTGATTCCCACACCAGCTGTGCGGCATTTGCGCTTTGATCTGTGTGCTAGGAAGCTGTGAAGTGCTTGCAAATCTTCCAGCAGGAGCTTCGTGTCGTTGTTGTGGTTCCCGTTGCTGTTGTTGTCGTTGTTGCTGTTGTTGTTGCACTGTTGCCGCTTGGAAGCGTTGACAAGTCACATGAGCATTGTCTCCTTGTGGCTTGTGTGCTGCATGCAACAACATTTGCCGCAATACGCCTATTGTTTTTTTAAAAACACAAACGACACCCACATTTGAAAACGAGTTGAGAATTGAGAACTGAAAGGGGACACTTTCGAATTCATACAAAATGATCAAAATAAAGCGTCTATTTGAACTAAATGTTGCCCAGAGAAAGAGCTAAGAAATCGCTATACATCATTTTTATTTTATTTAATTTTAATTAAAATCAGTCGACAGAATGAACTAAATTGGTTTAAATTATGGTTGAAAAATCAGATAATAAAATGAAAAAATTTAAAATTTTTATTTTATATCAGAAAATACCTAATGTTTAAGTTGAGATACGTTAAGGTATTCGAAAATTGTTTAATTGATTTCCAATTTGTTGCAAGGATCAGGAATAGCCCAGACAAAACTGAAACAGATTAAATGGAAAATAAATAAGAGATGATATGTTGTATAATAATATAATATGGATTTCAATTCTGTGAATAAATAAAATGGCTTTATATGGTGCTGCTCTTATAATGAATGAATAAGGACAGCATGGAGTACATATACTATAAACCAGTAGTTGCAAAAAATCAAAACGAAACGAGAGCTACACAAAAAAAAAATCCGGGATATGAAGCCCGAAGAATGCAATCCGGAACGATGTCAGAAGTAGGGTGGTAATCTCGAATTTTCTCAAACCAAGCATGAAATACTTGATTTTTTCAATCCCGAATTCAATCCTGAAATTCTTAAAACAGGCTTAAAAAGATTTGTATTAATTATAATGTTTTTTGTTACATTTAAAATTTTTTTTTACTTTTTTTCTAAGATTTTTTTTAACGTTTTTTAACGCTTTTTTTTAATGTTTTTAATTTTTTTTTTTTAATAGTTTTTTTTTTAATTATTTTGTATTAAAATTTTATTATTTTATACTTTTATTTTTTAATTGACGGTGGGAATCGAACCCAGGTTTTTTTCAAACAGGTCGGCGACGCTAACCACTGGGCCACCAGACCAGTTGAAATAAGAGATGCCGAGTGAGAATCAAGTAATTTGGGCTTATTTTCCCATTTTAATCCCGATATAGGCTTGATTGTTCAGCTTAATCCTGGAAACATACTTGAAAAATGCAGGCTTAAATTAAGTATTTTCGGCTTGATTTTAGAACGGCTTTTTTTTCTGTGTAGATGTAGGGAGAAAGACTTAGATAATCCCTTAAAAAGGTATAAATTTTAATTTGAAAATTTTCAATACTACAAGTATAAAAGATCTTTAGACTTAGAATTCTGACTTTTTTTATTTAGAATAGCGGTACAAATAAATACATTTACAGTACAAATTTTTATTAAACAAATATATTTTTTCCTTTAAAAATCATAATCATAAGCATTAAAAAAAACATGAATGACTAGAGATAAGAATTATAAAAGAATAGTTGCAATAAAGTGAAGACATCAGTTAAAGCTGCTCTGCTCCATAATGCCTTGTCAAAAAACAGGCTTAAGAATTTTGTCCAGGATTTCCAGACACACAATAAAACTCCCCCTACCTCTCTCTCTCTGTCTCTTCCTGCAATAAAATGCAATGGACTACTTTGACTTTGACCCAAACTGATCCAATGAACCCCACCTGCTTCTGGCTATTATTTGCCGTTAGTTTATGCTCTGGCCAACTTCCTAATGCAACAAAACATGCAACAAAAAAAGAAGAGATGAAAAAAACGCCAGACAAATTCATATTTTATTGGCTCTGACCATGCCCGGCCAAGGCATTAACAAACAATGCGCCAACAACAACAACAACAACAACAACCCAAACGATAACAACGACAACAACAGCAACAGATCAATGCAAAGCAAATATTTTCACTTTATGGATGTTGTTATTATTGTTGATGTTGTTGTTGTTTTTGGGGCTGGCCTATTGCCTAATCTGAATTCAGCTTCTGGTTGCAGTTTGTTTGTCTTGGCCATTGTTGTTGTTGTTGTTGTTGTATTTGGCCAAATTGCATTTTGAACATAATTTTCATATGTCGGGCTAGCAGTTATAATCACGTTCACAGCTCGTTAGGCTGCTGCTGCTGCTGGCCAAGAGACCGAAGCAGAAGCAGAAGCACAAACCACAACCCACCTGTAGCTGTGGCCGGGCTGTTTTGTCTTGGCCATAATTGTCCGGGCCACATATCGTACATAAGACGCCATCAGCAGCATCGCCATCACCATATTGACCATTAGCCCGAGTGCGTTTGCATTTTGTGCATCTTCATCGATTTCACCACTTGGCGCGCGGCGCATAATTGGCCAGGCCGGGTCAACAGAGCCGCCAGGCAACCAGGCGACAAGGCAGCCAGGCAACAACATCAGCCAAGTCAGCAACACGTTTTATTGTTGCTGTTGTTGCTGTTGTTGCTGATGATTACCGATATTGCCAGGCAGTGAGAAATGCGTCGGATGCGTGGAAAACTTTTTTTGGTTTTTGCAACATTGGCACATTTTCTTGCCAAAATCTGATGGCTGTGGAAAATGCGCCAACGGGTGTGAAGAGACTGGAAAAGCGCTTGTATGGAATTTCCATTCGAATAGCATTCGTGGTATTCGTGCACCCGCGTTGTGCAGTTAGCAGACAAACGGAAAATGGAAGCGGGGCCAACACCCGCAGGTAAATACATTATATTTGGCAACAAAATAATGGCACATAAATCAAGCAAATGATATGTATTAATACAATTAGTATAGTAAAATTATAAAATAATATGATCCTAAGACCAATTTGTATACTCAGGTTACCATTTAAATTTACACATAGCCATGCAATTTGCTAATTTGTAATTTATCTAATCTCAAGCTGCAAGCTTTTCAAATTTGGCGCCCAACTCGCTCAGCTGTTCGCTTGCAGCATTGCCATTCATTGCAATAAAAACTATGTGGCAGCCTAGCTGAGCTGTTCTTTTACATGCTGCGTGGCAGAACTGTCCGCGGCTGTTATTCACAATAACAGTCTACTGTTAATAACGTTTTTCTGTTATTACTGCCGGGCAAACAACCAGTGCTGCCAGAGTCGCTTTTTTCCCGTAAAATCTGGCTGTTTTTAAAGGCCACTTGCTAGAAAAATTTACAAACAGCGGCCAGCGGGAATTCTGGCTTTTTTGTTTGTTGAAATGCTTTTTTTCAGATTTTTTTGTAAATGCCTAAATAAAGGGGAAATTAAAACCCAAAATAACAAAATTCGCTTCGTGAAATGGCAAAATAATGACAGCACTACAAAATTTTAGATTGGAGTCAATTCCTATAAGGATTCTGGGGGCAACAATACTTTTGCAGAGTTGGTTGCAGGATTATCATATCAGGAGAATGATGAAATTATTCCCATCTTATGAATAAAAGATCAGCTGCTGCTCATATGGCTCACTTTATTTATAAACAACTGTTGTTGTGAACTCACTCTACCCTTTTCGGGATAAAAAACAGAAATTAATGACTTGAAAAACTAGCTTTTTTATGGCTTTTTTTAAAATAAAATTTTCAGCTTTTTTGCATCGTTCCTCCCGCCAAAAACAGCTTTTTTTCCAAACAAAAGTTGGCAACACTGCAAACAACACCAATACTACTAAATAAATCCCCACCTCCTACACACCAAAGACGCCAACGCCAACGCCAACGCCGATGCCGACGCTGCTGCCGATGCTGGCAGTGAAAGCTTTGGACAAGCGCCGCTTGGGGCTAGTATTCGTCGGCATTGCAACTTCAGCTTCAGTCGCTGTTCATTTTCTAACGGTAACGGGTTGGCTGCGCGCTGTTCAAGCGTGTCCGAAGCTTGCGTCGCCGTCGCTTTTGTGCTACACAAACAATAATAATACAAAAAAAAGCGCTAGACGAAATAATAATAGATGCTAATTGGCTACCATTGTTATTGTTGCTACTGTTGTTATCGCTAATTTAAATGTTTGTTTAAGAATATTATAAAAGGTTAAAAAGCTAAGCAAATAAAAATACAGCAAATACGCCGAGTGGAATAAAATAAATATAAAAATGTACAGCAAAAATCCTTAGTACACACACACACGGACCGTATCGTGTGCTGTGCTTGTGTACGTGTGCTTGTGTGTGTATTGAAATGCTTCAGTGCAGCAAGTTTTAGCGCATGCGCTGACGTCGCGTCGCCAACCGAAAGTCGCTGCCAAGTTTTGCATTAATTGTTTTCCGTTGAGTCAAAAAGCATTTAGAAATTACAACAAACACTGTGAACTGAGACGGTATGTAGAGGAGGCGGGCATGTTATGTTTATTAATTTACAAACATTTTTAGCTTAAGTTCGACGCCTGACTTCGTTCGCCGCTGACGTCGCTGCTGCCAACGGTTGCGTCGATGTCATCAGCGTCGTTTGTTTGGCTTGTCCCATTCCACTAGCCACCCACTCGCACACACACACACATACTCACGCAACCAGTCAAACGAGCCGCACTCGTACTCACATCTCCTGCCCCCCTCCATCCACCAACCATACTCCACTTCCACCCGCACATTTACTACGCGCGCTTGCCGAAAGCTTTTTCCAGTTGTGCTCTGCGGCGTCGGCAACCATTAGCGTAAGCTTTTTCTTTCATTCAAGTTGTTGGAGCGTCGTCGTCGTCGCCGTCGCTGTTGTCGTTGTCGTTCTCGCAGTCGACGTCGTTATGTTGCGTGAAAGTTAATTCCGTTTACTATCGGCATTCATCAACATCATCAGCGGCGTTGGCGTTGCCACTTTGCCATCATCGGCCCCCTCTCTGCCACCTGCACAATGCGGCCCTTAGCCCGACGTCTTGCCGGCTTTTGTGTTAAGCATTTAAGTCATAATTGACATGCATTTGGCGATATGTGTTGACAGATAACTGTAATTCCTTTGCTCTTAACTGAGAGAGGCTTTTGAGCTGCTTTTCCTCTTGCCATTTTGCGCTCTCAAAAGCTAAGAAGAAGAACTGCGATGATTATTTTAATGATCCTAAGAATTATGTCTATAATGAAGGCGCATAAATAGACTTAAGTACCTTCAAATTGAATGTCTTGAATGAAAGATGTTTATAGACGTAATATACTTGGCTTATATAACAGCAGCTTTATAAATTATATTTGAATATCCTTGCAAATGCCATTTTTAAAATATTTAATAATATTTAAAGCTAGATAATCGTGTTTAATTTTATTGCTTCAAATAGAAATATGCAACAGTTTAGATAAGCGTACTCGCTCATGCATACAGTATGTCCAGTAACTATTTTGACAAGAAAAAATTGCATACATTATTCAACAAATTCAATTTATCTTTTAGATAATGAAACGTCAAAGCAATTGACTAACTGTTTATCTTTTCAATAATTTAGTCGAGTTTAATAATAATTCCATTAAAGCAATAATCTTTCTAAATTTGATAATTTCTATAAATATTTAATTGAAAGCACATGTAATAGAATTTTAATACTTTAATCCCCATGTAATACCTGGTCTCTGCAATTATATGTATTTAAAAATAGAAATAAACTCTGTTTTTATCAGAAAGTAAAGCAAGCTCTAAAAGCATTTGCAATTCTGAGGTCACTTTCAAATTCAGCGTGTAAATTACATTTGAAAGGACATAATCCGCTTTTTGGCTTAGCATTTTGTGCGAGACAAAAAACCCAAATTGTGATTCCCCCCCCTCGGCCCAAGCCCCCGTCGTGCAATTACTTGCATTAGGGAATGAAAATGGAAATGATAATAGCCAAGGGAATGGGAATGAGAATACGAACTTTGTGCTCATTCAGTTGGCTCTTGTGCTTACTGCTTGCTTCTTAGGGTATGCAGCCCCTATCCCTATACCTTTTCCTTCTCCTTCCCCATCCCATTGGCATCCCGTGTTCTTGCACCTTTTGTCATCATGCCTTTCAACAGCTCAACGAAGCGAGACACCAGCGAGAGAGCCAGGGAAAGGTAAGGGGAAAGAGAGAGATATCGCACTTAAATTGCACTTAATGAAGCTGCATCATCACATTTTGCATTTCATCCTCGTCTGAAATGCCCCACCCCGACCCCCTGTCCGCTTTTGCCAGCCTCCTGCAGTTCTTAGAGTACTGAGTACGTGAGCAGATTCTTGACTTTTGTAGAACAATGGCAGCCACTTGCATTCAGCAGACAAATGAGTGGAAATTATGCCAAGACACTGGCAATTAATAAGTGGAAAAGGCGACGCCATTGCTGCCACCTGACACATGCTGCCAACCCACCTGCCATCATAAAGATTACAAACGCCCCCGGAGAAGTCGCCGTTGTTGTTGTTGTTGTTGTTGCTGTTGCCTTTGCTTTTGCCGCATTTGCCTCATTTGGCACATTTGCCTGATTTGCATTCTCGCAATTGTTAGACTGCTGGGTGAGGAGGGGTGAGGATAGGGAGAGAGACTTGGGAGTATTTCGCCAACGGGCTATACATAATAATCCCCAACATAGCCGCCACATTGAGTTGAGTCCACAATCAGTACTTGGTAATTGTTATGGGGCAGCTTTTCCTCTCCCTTCTTCCCTCTAACTCCCTCTCTCTCGCCATGCTGTGCAACTAATATACATAAACAGACACGCAAGCTGTACACTGGAATTAAGCAGAGACCAAAATACATATACACACACTCACTCACACATACGACAATCAATATAAACGCATTTTCATAATTAATCAATGCTGAATAATTTGTGAGGCTCAGCACAGGTTGGTATGTTGACATAGGCCAGCATGGGGGGGAGTATGTGTGTGTGTGTGTGTGTGTCGGTGTGTGTCAGCGTGTGTGCCGCATTAGGTGTGCCAGTTTGTGTGTGTGCGTGTGTGTGTTAATAAGCAAATCTCAGAGGTTTGCTTTTGGCTTTTATCGGTCGCAGTGGCGGCTTTGTGGTTACCCACATAACATATCAATATGAAAACACATGAACGGATTTACCAGTGGGTGGACGTGTCAATAATAATAACAACAACAACAACGACAACTGACAGAACAACAACAACAACAACGACTGCTTTGTTTACACTAGCATAGAAAACTATTTTTGTCGCATTTGTTATTATTAGCATTATCGAATTTCCATTATAAATAATATTAATATTTATAATTTTCAGAAAATATATCAAGAAAATTACTATAAATCATTTAATGAAATAGGATTATTGGTCAAATTTGTACATAAATAAATAGACCAAAATATAACTTATCACATTTTTAGATTTATGGTAATGAAATAATAATAGTAATTAATAATTACTAATTATCAATAAATTCAATGCGTAAATGCAAAACAAACATTCCAATATTTTTAAATATTAATATTGCTTTGTAGGATATTTAAAAAAACTAGTTAAGCCCAGAAAGGAGTTGTTTCATTATAGAGTTATTATTTTGTGACTTAGAATTAGGTTTAAAGTTACATTAAATTCTTTTTCAAATCTGCAAAGTCTATCTAAATAGGTTTGTGCAGTTTTGAACACTAGTAAATTCACTTGTAAGGTTACAAATTACTCTGAAAACCCCAAAATGGAGTTGGTTCAAGTTGAGCACACACCAACTAATAAATAAATCGAAAAGGCAACATTAGCCGAGATTAATTAAAAACTAAAAGCCACAGAATGTTTATGCATTGTTTTCGATGTCAGAAAAAGCAATTATCTACAACGCAAAATTTGCTGTAAACTTAAAGGAATTTATAAAGCTTCCCAAAATCCTTAAATCAAATAAGAATAAAAAGGAAGGGGAGCATACACAGGATAAAATTCGGGATTCCGAATTTAAATCAAACCCAAACCCAAACAGAATTGCTTGATTTTCATGTTCTACATATCACAAATTTATCCCGAATAGAAAAATAAAAAACTTTTAAATTTAAATTTTAAAGATTTTCGTTTCTGTGTTTATTAACTAGTCGGAACGGGCATCGTCCTGACTTTATTGACTTTCATTGAGCTTTCGTTGCAAAAACCAAAACGACCGCAACTAAATAACTAAAGCATCATCTCAACTAAATTTTCCGACTGCTCGCACTCCTCATGCCACACAGCCATATCCAATGTATTTGTGTGTGTGAGTGTGAACTATGTGTATTTAAAGATCATTAGTGTAGTGATGGTTTTATATACATATATACTATGTACATATCGATTTCCACCAGTTGAGCGGTCTCTGAGCTTAATGGCAACGTCGACGCCAACGTGGCATTGTTAAGAATGATTAAGAGCTTCACCGCACGGATTGTCGGCAATTCAAGTACGAGTATACCACGGTGGCAGGGATTGGTCATGGACATGGAGAGCTGAAACTCCGCACTGAATTTGCCACTGCCAATGGCTGGTGGCAAGTGGAAAGGAGCTTGCGGCAGCTGCCTGGCGGTGTCAAGGCCATGCGCCACATGTGTGGAGGTGTATCCCTGTAACCATGTGTGTGTGCGAGTGTAATTATCGAAATATAATGTGACGCGGGTTATACTTATAAACGACCTGCAGCATATGAGGGCACACTTGTCTCTATGGAACTCTCAACTCTCTTTCTCTTTCAAAACTATTAAACGAAATTAATTGATGCTGGCAGTTTGAGATAAAAAGAAAACTTAATTTTCCTAGCACATCTGCTCCCTCTACTTTCTTAAAAAAAATAAATATATATACAGTTTGTCAAGTAATTGTTTGCAAAGCCTTAAAAATGTAATATTTCGACTTTAAATAAGAAAATAATATTTTATTATATATAATTGGAAAGGTCATTTAATTTTCGTTCAAATGATGCAAAAATTTCCTTAACCCATTAAGTACCCATTAAAATATTCGAATTTTAAAAAAGGTCTACTTTTTCAACTTTTTTCCTCGATTTTTTCCAAAAAATGTTGGGATGCAAAAAAATTCTGGAAACAATTCTAAGAGTAACTGCAAAAAAAAATTTTCAAAAATATTTTTGCTAGTATTTTTAAAAATTGTTTGAAAATCCTAAAAATGACCATTTTAACCCATTTTTCCTCATTTTCATGCAAAAAGTGCCTTTTTTCAGTTTTCAAAAAATTCTAAAAAATACTAGCAAAAATATTTTTGAAAATTTTTTTTGCAGTTACTCTTAGAATTGTTTCCAGAATTTTTTTGCATCCCAACATTTTTTGGAAAAAATCGAGGAAAAAAGTTGAAAAAGTAGACCTTTTTTAAAATTCGAATATTTTAATGGGTACTTAATGGGTTAAGGAAATTTTTGCATCATTCGAACGAAAATTAAATGACCTTTCCAATTATATATAATAAAATATTATTTTCTTATTTAAAGTCGAAATATTACATTTTTAAGGCTTTGCAAACAATTACTTGACAAACTGTATGTACATTGTACATATACTTTACTTTACTCTTCTTCTATCTGGTCTTAAGCAATAAAATCAACGTTTTATCAGCGAAATTCAATTATTTTTTAATCTAACAAAGTGCGGCTTGTGCTAAAACTGCTTTTTTTTAAAGCAATACATATTTGTATGTACAGTCATGGAAAAAATAATAGAAATGGCATATTTTTATCGTATTTTTTAAAATTTTTTTCAATGAAAATCTTTTTTTCTAAAGTTTCATAATTTTTATATAAAGCCTATACAGTTATGTATCAAAATATAACACAATAATAATTTTCAAAAAACTTAATGTAGCAAAAATAATTATTTTTATTTGTTGGGCCTGGAAAAAATAATAGAAACGGCACGCCTAAAGTTAAAAAAAAACATTCCTTAGGCTACAAATGCACAAAGATTAACCTTAAATTTTACTATATGGTTGTGGCACCGCGATTTTTAGTGACTTCGGCACATCGACGACCCATGGAGTATTCCAGTTTGGCACAAATTGATTGATCAATGGAGTACCATTCGAATTTAACTTTTTTCCACAAATAATCCTAATTTTTGGGGTTTATAGGCCCTAATCCATTTCTTTAAGATCCCCAAAGGTGCTCTATGGGATTAAGGCCTGGTGACTGTGAAGGTCATTCCATCAAGGGAACTTTATTTTCAAGGAACCATTTCTTGGCCAGACTTGAGTAATGTTTGGGAACATTATTCTGCTGGAACTCCCACTTAAAAGGCATTTTTTTTAAAGCATAAGGTATCATTATACTGTCGAGTATATTGACATACTGGGAGGCACTCAATTTTTCCCTTATCCAATGTATTGGACCAACACCAGAATGAGAAAAGCATCCCTAAAAAATAATGTTTCTACCTCCATACTCAAACGTATTAGTTGAGTACCTTGGGTCGTGGGGAGTATTCTTAGGGCACCTAACATGTGGTTCCCCATTAGATTCAAACAAGTAAATCAAGATTCGACTGACCACAACATATTTTTTCATTCTAAAACGAATAACAACAACAAGCAGAACGGGATCTAAAATAATGGTTATTTTATGTCTTCTTCTATCTTTAGTTGATGAAATGTAACCTATATAACTCGATTTCAACATTTTCAAAACAATATATTATCAAAATTCTAGTGCGTTTATATTATTTTTTCCAAGACAAAAACATAGTCTTTCTACAAATCAGTATACACAGTAAATAATTCTTACGAAAGAAGCCGAAATAGAGCATAGATATCCTGAAACTAAGTAAATTGGTTTTCATGGATGAAATTTCTTCCAGAATCGAAAAATTTGGTTTCAAATGTGGGCACCCCTGTCGGTTCTATTATTTTTTCCATAACTGTATATTTATCTTAATGTCTGCATCATATTAATAATATTTTAAGATAAGAAACTATTTTAAATATAAGAAAATACATTATGTAATCATTTTTTTATAAGGTTATTAAACTTTTAAAGTTTTTATTCATGTTAAGCGTAACAATTTAAGTTTTATTACCTTCAAAGGGAGCTTAGGCCTTTCAAGTTAGTTTCAGTTAAATTGAATCTTTCACTACTTTAACCTGACCTAAATAGAGTCCAACCAAACAGACAGTAATCGCTGGCCAATGCCTTGTCCTAGTCATATTTCAATTGTTGAAGAAAATATCATTCAGTCGCTTGATTTTCCACGTGTATAAACTCTTAGTTTGATACTATCTAAATACATTTGAAAATTTCTGTTTTTTTTAGTGAGTGTGTGTTTAGTTTCTGTGTGTGTGCGTGTTTTTTTTTTTTTAAATTCTTTATTAACAAAATAACAAAATAAGTATATAAATATAAATATAAGGACAAGGTTAGCCTTTGCGGGACTGCCGTGGAAGCAATGCTTCACAAAGGAAAAAAGCGTCGCCTATCCCATGTGTACGCTCCTCTCGCGCTCGGCAGCGCGTAGCTCAATCATGATGGACGCTGCAAAGTTGCTGATAGCGTCCCAGTACTCCTGACTCTGCAACATCAGCGACACAAAGTTGTTCACCGAGATATGGCCACCCAGTGCGACCTCCAGCTGGTGTCTCGGGGTTGAAAATTTGTGACACGTGAATAAGACATGCTCAGCGTTCTCCTGGACGTTATGTCCGCAAGTTGTGCACTCCTCCGACGAGTCGTGTCCGAAACGGTGCAAGTAGCTTCGGAAACAGCCGTGTCCGCTTAAAACTTGGGTCAAATAAAAGTTGACCTGACCATGCTTTCTACTGACCCATGCCTCGATGTTTGGAATGAGCCGATGAGTCCAGCGACCTTTTGTCGAAGTGTCCCAACGAGTTTGCCATTTACGTAGGCTCTCCTGCCTGCATGCAGTGCGCACTAGTTGTTTATCGGCCTGTGAGTAGCCTCTGCCATGAGTCTCCTGAAAGAGCTTCGTTCTTTCCTCCCCGAGGTACTCGATGGGGGGCACTCCCGCGATCACGTGGGCTGCCTCATCCGACACGGTCCTAAATGCACAGATAATGCGTAGTGCCGAAAGACGATGTGTTGCCAGGAGACTTCGAGAGTAGCTCGCTGTTTGAAGAGCGTTGATCCATACTGGGGCCGCGTATAGCATTACAGACCTGGTAACACTGGTTAGAAGCATCCTTCGCCATTGCCTGGGGCCACGGGTGTTCAGCATGATCCTTGATAGGGCGGAGTTGATGTTCGCAGCCTTGGTGCTCATGTACGCCAGGTGCTCACGGAAGCACAGCCTTGTGTCTAGCATGACTCCAAGGTACTTTAAGGCTCTTTTTGACGACACCGTCGTGCCAGCCACTACGATGTTTGCCGTCTCGACCTTCTTTCTGCTGCTCACCAGTACAGCTTCCGTTTTTTGGGGAGCCAGCTCTAGACCAACATGCTCCAGCCAGCGTTGGATGCGGGCAATTGTCTCATTGCAGGTCGTCTCGACGATCGGCAGCTCTTTAGCCACTATCAGAACCGCCACATCGTCGGCAAAGCCTACAACATGCGCTCCGACGGGAAGTGTGAGGCGCAGAATGCCGTCGTACATTGCGTTCCAAAGCAACGGACCTAGTACTGACCCCTGTGGGACTCCTCCTGCCACGCTGTACTTCTCTGTGCCTTCGACGGTGTCGTACAGAAGCAGCCTCCTCTCAAAGTAGCTTCTTACGACATGAAGCAGGTACCTTGGAACGTTGAAGGACGCTAATGCTCGAAGAATGCCGTGTTGAATGCATTTCGGATGTCCAGGGTGACCATCAGGCAGTACTTTTTGGCCCCGCCCTTCCACCGCGAGCCGGCAATTGCGTTTGAGGCAATGTCCACTACTCTTTGTATGGCATCCACAGTGGATCTGGCCTTGCGGAACCCATACTGGTGAGGTGACAGATCGCCCGCCTCGGTGATCGCACGCTCTAGGCGTGTGCATATGACTCTCTCTAGCAACTTGCCCGCAGTGTCGATAA
Organism: Drosophila recens; assembly: GCA_037043495.1. NCBI lineage: Eukaryota > Metazoa > Arthropoda > Insecta > Diptera > Drosophilidae > Drosophila > Drosophila recens. The sequence goes on along the minus strand of JBAMBJ010000430.1, from coordinate 3,275 downwards.
GGCATATTGGCCTATACGATGACGCGATCCCTGGTGGTTTTCCCGGTTTGGGGATAAGGACTAGTTTTTGCCTCTTCCACCTCTCCGGGAATACACCTTCACTCAGGCATTTGGTGAACAAATCTGCGAAGATCTCCGGACGAAGAGTGAGGGCAAACTTGAGGACGCTGTTTGGGATCGAATCTGGCCCTGGGGCTCTGCCCGCTATCGTGCTCCTGGTTGCAGCGACGATCTCCTCGTGAGTCACCTCCGCAATTGACCCGTCACTTTGGGGCTCGGGGGAGTCGAGAAAACTTCCATAGTTAAGATCCTCCATTCTCGGAAATAGCTCCTCTACGATGGCTTTGATCTGTGTGTGCGTGTGTGAGTGAGTGTGTGTTACAAGCGAGTGCACAAAGTCAATTGAACCGTTTTGTCAAGGGAAAAGATTACGAACAAAACTCAGAGGGAAGTAAAACATTTGCCAAGGTTGGCAACAAATTAATGGTAGCAAAACGGGGCGGTAGGTAAGAGTACATGATGTTGCTTGCCACATGCAGACATGACTGTAATGAAGCGACGCCCACACACACACACACATACGTATAGAAAGATGGTGCTGGGGAAAAATTCCGCGAATGCTCGCGGCTGAAGCGGCAAAAGAGCAACCCATAAATATATTTCGAAATAAATTCTCGTTTACAAATTATGATTTTATGACTTTTTGATGGCGCAGCCACAAAACGCCCCATACACTTTTCCCCACACACAAATACATATACATATACATGTTCAAATGTGTGTATGCTCTGCAGATATGTAGAGAGTTTTTTGGGTGCAAAGTGTCGAGGCAAATGCTGCAAGGCAATCGCTTGCGTATTTATTTATTGCCACCTCACACCCTCTGCGTTATATCAATACAAAAACTCTCACCCAGACATTTACACATTTTTAATAAAAATAAAAAGTGTAAAATTGGCACAGAAACAAACACAAAGCACTGCAAAGAAAAACTTTAAAGCAAAAAAGCACAAAAACAAAAAAGTTATTACTGAAAAGCGCGCATAAAAATTTCGAGTTGAATGCAACTTGCATATTGTATATGTATGTATATGTGCGTATGTGTAAATGTGTGTGAGTTTGCCACTGCAGCAGCTGCTGCCATTTCCCAGGCATTTCCCCAATTTTTCTGATTTTTTTATCCTCACTTTTTGGTTGCCTACTTTTCGGTGGGCTGGATAATTTATGACCGCCTAGCATTAAATTAGCCAAAGCGCAGCATGAAAAATGGCCCCGCAGACGGCAGACGACGTCCGGCGTCCGGTGCTTATTAGGCACCTAAAAAATAACCGAAAAAAAAAAATAAGTAGAAAGATGGGGACTCCACCACAATGGCCAGGAAATCACCCCCAGAGAGAGAGAGAGGGAGAAAGAGTGGGATGAAGAGCGTGGGAAACATACATAGAACTCATGGTATAGTATTCCCTCTGAGCTATTAATATTTCGGTTTGATTTTGAATTGTTGCACGAACTTCGTCTAATTAGTCACAGCGCGCTGGCAGCTTGGATGGATGGATAACTGGCTAGCTGCCAGGCATAAAGAGGCAACAGTGCTAGCCAGCGAGGGCAGCCATAAAAGTTGAGAGAATATAATAAACGAACATCTTCCAATTAATACTCATAACCCTCACATAATGCAGATTTATTTTATGGAATGCAGAAAAATATTTTTCTTATTTAAATCTAATCATTATGATACTGAAAATTTTTTTTTTTAAATATTCAGCATAGAACTCATTTTAAAAAATCAAATCTTTATTAACAAGTCAAAAAAAAAAATACATGAGTAAAATATAATTAAGCTTCGCTTTGTAAAACTTCGAAAAGTAGGTTTTTAATATTGTTATTAAACTTAATTATAAGTGGAATTCAGAAAAGGACCAATTGGTTACAATCATAATGAGCTTGAAAATTAGTTAATTTGAGTAACTATAGTTAAAAACTTTAGTAAGTTCAGAATCAATTTTATATTTATTTTATTAAATCTCAAGACGTTGATTTTGCCAATTAATTAAACTGCCCTCGTGGACCACATGAATATGTCCCTTGAGAAGTCTACACATGTTCAAATGTATATGTATCTGTGTGAATGTTGCTGCTGCTATTTGTTTGTGTTTACTTACAATTATGAGTGTGTTGTCATCTTCGTCGACGTCTTCAGCTCCTTGCCCCTCATTCTCCACCTCATACCCATCTACGTCGTCGTCGTCTCAAGCATTCGCACACTTGGCGCTTTTCAAAAACTTTCTGCTAGTCTTGCTTGATGGCTTGGGGCAGTGGCAGCGACTGAGGCAGCGGCAGAGGCAGCGACAGAGGCAACGCCGAGAAGTATGCAGCATTGCAATAATAATTACAAATGTTGCACAATAAATTGCAAAGTAAACAGACTCGACGCTGACTGTGGCAGAGCCTGGAACGAAGACCGACTGCAGTGGCAAAATTACTTCCTGCTCAAGCGTCAGCGGAAATGTACATACAAATGCCAGACACACACACACACTCACACACACATACACAGTGGGGAAGTAGGAGAAGTTGGACAAGGGGGGGGGGGGGGAACAGTCACTTGTCAAAAACAAAATCAGACAAAAACTCCCCTCGCGGCGCCGACATGATGCGTAATTGCAGCTCCTGCTCCTGACGACTGTTGCTCCTTGTGCTGACGCTGACTCTGAATGTGAATCCGATGGATGCACAGGATGCGCACAATTCGCAGCATTTGCATTCCTTCATCTTGTTGTTGTTGCTGTTTCAATTGTTACTGTTCTTGTTGTTGTCGTTGCTGTTATCATCTTGCTCTTGCTCTTCTTCTCGCATCCCGCATCTCGCATCATATTGCGAGTGTGCGTCGTGCGGAATGCAATAAATCTTGGCCAGCAAAACAATGACAAATGTTGTGACTGTTCTGTTTTGTTCTGTTTCTATCCTGTCCAAATTTGTGGTTGCCCCTGCGGACACTTCATTTGATATCCGCTGCTAACCCCAAAATGTTTCCACCTCGGACAAGCGCCTGTCCAAATGAATATTGTGCTGACGACTCGAGAGCCAACACCGGAAATTGAGGTGTTTATGGCCAACAGAAGCCACAGCCAGGTGAACTCTAGAGACCAAAGGACAACTTGAGGCTTACAGTAGGATAGGATAGGAAAAGATAGGAAACTGTGCACAAGTCGATCGTTCCCCAAACAAATTAGAAAATCACCCAAAAATAATTTCTCTTCACTTTTAACGCTTTC
>JBAMBJ010000426.1:0-48243 GCA_037043495.1 Drosophila recens | reverse complement strand
AGGTGTCATTCGACGCGTATTTTTGATGAGAATTGTAAAAAAATCAACAAAAATTCAAAAAGGCTCCAGCGGCCCCATTAGCTCCAATAATTTAAATTTTTCCCTCCCACTTACACCTGTTTATCTCACGAACCAGGTGAGTTTCCAAAAGTCTTAGTATGCACATTTGTAAGTTAAGTTGATACCTTTCGATCGGTATATACCTGATCGGACAGTCATAGCAAATCTTCCATTCTTCCTGTGTATATATGCTAGTCGCCTTCGCACCCTTCGTGCTGCTTTCGTCACTAGCGCGGACTACCGTCCGCAGTGATTCTTCGTAATATATTCGATATTGAATTGTAATGCTGTCTCTTGCTATGTTACTCTACAATTTGACTACTACTACTACGCCCGAAGTGAGAGTGTATATTCGCTGTAAGTGTATGTGGCATCAGCATATTTAGTTTTGAGATTTATAATCGCGATAACACAGTGCAATGCGCGAACGCACAATCTATACACCGCAACAACAAACACGCCCACAGCAACAAACAACACCCAACACGATATTACACACACTCCGAACACGGCAATTGCAGTGAACCATTATTGAACACGTCTGCATGCCGTAGTGCCCGGAGAATGTGCACACATATACGCGCCGAGTGAGTGCGTGAGCGTGCGCGCGGTGCAAGTGGCGCCTATGCGCTTGTGAATCTGCGGATTTGACTCAATGATGCCATGGAGCCGTCAGTGGTGAAACGAGTGAAAGCCTATCTTAAGCGGTCTGAAAGTAATTAACTAGACACCTGGTACAGAACCAACTTGGCAAGTGCATCCCCGTCCGTGCGTGTGTGTGCGTATCAATATGCCATGTAAATGAGAAGAATCGAAATACAAAGAAAAGAAGAAATGGCAGTGATACACGGTACACGGTACACAGTACACGGTACAGACTGGGAGCAGCATTGCCAAGAGCCCTGCACCAGTGTGTGTGCGTCTAGTTGTTCGTTGTGAAAGTGAATCGAAACAAAACGTCGAGGTGTGAAAGTGAAAATGCCGCATTGCTAGCAGCGTGTAATGAAAACAATGACAAATTGTGACAAATGACAATGACAAGTGGAAATACATACATACAAAAATGCGTGTGTGTGTGTGTGTGATGGCTGGCAGTGAAAGCTCCTGCTCCTGGAATATACTCGGCCAGATCCAGGGAGTCGCTGTTGTTGGTGCTGAGACGCTGCTGCTGCTGCTTGTTGCATGTAGCAGCTGGTAGATGACTGTAGTTGTTGTTGCCGTGTTGTCGTTGGGAGTTAAGAGTTGAACGTCGCCGCCGCCGCTGCCGCTGCTGACCGATATTGTGCTGCTGCTGCTGCTGCTGTTGCTGCCACTCTTGTTGCTCCCCACACGTTGTGAAAATAGATTGTATGATATTTGGCTGCTCATACTGATAATTATCAACAATTATAATTGTTGTTTATATTGTATTTTTACAGGTGTCGTGATGCCGAAACACTGGATACGAAGATGCCCAGCGTGTGATGAATGTGAATCCAGTACTGGATGAAACTGGAGACTGGACAGGCAGTCCAGCAATCTCATCTGAATGCAGCCCATTCAGACAACTGGAGTATCTGTATCAGGATATGCGAGAGGAAAAAACGGCCAACTTCTGCAAAAAGAAGATACTTGAGAGATGTTTGTATCTCAAGAGGCCATTGATTAGTTTGTTGCTGTATGGTAAGTGTGATTTAGAAACTATTAATTGAGTTCTACTTTCAATATGTATATTAATAATCTCGTTATGATTTTTGTTTAATTTCTAGCATTTAAATGCCGTTTGGACAGAAGTAAAAGGCGCCGAATTTGGAATCGAGCGCCGTCATTGTAAAGTTACTGCTGCCTGGAGAAGACATCAAACTACCTGTCAGCCGCCCAAGCGTCTGCGGCCAGAGACAGGCCAGCTGCCCAGCAGGTACGCAGACAGGCAGACTGGCAGGCCGGCAGGCAGGCAGGCAAGCTGGATAAAAATGTCCCAATTTTGACGATATGGATGGTGTGTGCGCTCAGGCAAGCTCTGAATTTATGAATATTTTTTAAGAATTTAAGGGTTCTTAATTTTAAGTAAAGTTAAAGCAAACAATTTTGTAAATTAATGCATTTTGATAGAGTTAAATGGTTAATAATTGAGCCGTAATTGTAAATTGTGAAATATGTAACAGTTTTGCTATGAAAAAGCACACAAAACCGCTACAACTCAATTTTCATTCATTAAAAAATTTTGAATTCAATCAAACTATAATGAAGTTGTGATAAATGAGAGAAAATTGTCCCCAAAAAAGAGAAATCTCTGCAATTGTGCATACAAAAATGCTGACTGCTTGTAGTCTCAAAAATAATTATAACAATAATGATATTATTAAAAAGTCAGCGCACCAAAGTAGCAGAGAGGATGGGGACAAGTTTCTTCATATTTTTTGTAAAAATGGCCAAATATTTGCCGTTTGTGTTTGCAACGAAAAACGAAAAACAAGGGTGGGAAAAATTGAATGTTTCCCCCACTCCAATTCCCATTCCCGTTGAGCACAGCCAAGTTTTGTGCTGCGAATTATGATCAAGCCCACACACACACGCTGCCATCTGCCCATGTAAATATACATATTATAGCAGATGAAAGCGCATGCGTGAGCGATCAACGCAAGCACACTACTCTCTCTCTTTGTTTGTCAGGCATACTAATTATGCTGTACATTGTATACAGCAAATAGATGCCCAAGCTGTGTATGTGGGAAGGGGTAAAGGGGGAAAAGGGGAAAAGGAGCATATAGGAGAGATAGAAAGAGAGAGTAGGTGTACTCAGCCTGCAGGAATGAGTGTGGTTGCAGGTGTATTATGGTGCAAATGGCACCTTTCAATAGCATGGAGTAAGTGTGTGTGTAAACGAAAGCTCTATTGCTTGGAGGCAAGAGTCTCCGTTTCACATTGCTGATCGGGCATATTGGCATTTTCAACAGGGAGCATACAATCTGTGGAGACTGTCTGTTGTTGTTGCTGTTGCTGTTGTTCCAGTAGGGGGCTCACATTTAGCATTGTGGGCTGTATTAATGGCATATTTTGGCCTGTAGGACATTATTGTGTTGTGCTGCTCTGATTGAGCGTTTGGACCGAAGCAGAAGCCGAAGCCGAAGCAAGTTTCTTCTGCTTCAACTTGTCTTTCTGTGCCGCATTTAGTTTTTTGCGTGTTGATATTAACATTCTTTCGAACATGTCCAACAATGGTGGCCCATCCTGAGGGGATGTTGGCCATCGCTGACGTTTCGAATTCTGATTGGACATTGCTTTTGATTTTCCAATCGATTTGGCTTGTTGTTGTTGCCACTGTTGCTTCTGATTAGCAGCTCTCTGGCTTGTTGAGGGCCCAAACTGTTGTTGTTGTTGTTGTTGTAACGATTGATTATTATTATTATTATTATTAATAGCATTATCTGTTTCCATTTCCATTTCAGGAGCAGAGACAGCCCGCATTGCCGAGACAATGGTAGGCTGCTCTTGGAAACTATGCCTCAACCGTTCGATGAAAGTCTCTCGCCACTCACCGCCGTTGCCGACGCCGACGCCACCACCACCAGAGGATGGAGCAGCCAAAGGAGAAGGAACAGCGAAGGCAGCAGAAGGATCAGCGGTCACCTGCATATGTTGCTGCCCCAACTGGAGCCGGTGTTGCTGCAGCTGTTGCTGTTGCTGCCGCCGTCGCTGCTCCTCGTCGATCTTGGCAAAATGTGCCTGTAAAGCGGGAGAGGAAGATATTATGCGCCTATTGGCCGGTATGACGGAGTTATTCGGCACCTGCTCCTGCCTTGTGAAATTAGCATTAGTTATAACATTGTTATTATTATAATTGTTGTTATCAATATTATTGCTATTGTTAATGCTATTGTTACTGTCGTTATTACTATTATTATTATCATCGTTAATATTAATAGAATTTGTAACGTTTTGATTTGTATTTCGATTTCTGTTTCTGTTCTTATTTCGTTTTTGATTTTTATTTAAGTGATTGCCATTTCTATTTGTACTGGCGTTTTGATTGTTGTTATTGTTAGCTATATTTTTGCTTTTGTGATTAAGTCTATTACCGTTTGTGTTAGTATGTCGAATACCGACATTTACACCTGAACGTTGACGTTGTCCAGATGCAATGGCCGATTTGAGTTTGCCTTCGAGCAAACGTAAGAAATGCTCACAGCCTTTGTAGTTGGCCGGATGGGCCATGCCACAGTTGGCGCATTTGGCAGGTAAATGGTTGGGCTTCCTACATTCGGCTGTCGAATGATGCTCGCCACATTTAACGCAACGCGCATCGTGACGACAATACCGAGCCGTATGATTAAACGACTGGCAACGATTGCATTGTGGCAAATTCTCGTATACACGTTTCGGCCATTCGAAACGTACAATGTGCTGGCATAGTACTCTCACCTGAAACACCTTCATATTCATCGTCTCGTTCGGTTCGAGTTCAATGAAATGAATGTTCGGCGAATACGTACCCTGGCCGTTTTTATTTTTATATGTGGGATTGTATACTGATCGGACTTTGTAGCCCATGCCCAGAAGCTCATCGCGTATGAGTCCGACTGGTGTGCTGGCATGTATGCCACGCACAACAACACGAAACGCACGCTCCTCACGCAACTGATACGTGTTGAATCGAATGCCATTACGATCCGATTCAAGGACTCGGACAATGGAACGTTATGCATCGGGTGTTTTCGGATTGACTGTAGCGTGATCAACACTAATATTCAACATACCCAACTAATGTAAGGGTATATCAAACCAAATATACAATAACCCATTTAGCGACACTTTGTTGCTAAGCATAACACAAGCCAAAGTACATTCGAAATATGATCGTCCACTTATGAGTGGCCTGATCGCGGCGCAGAATATGCAACGTCTGCATATTCGGCCGCATACCATTCCTTTGTCTTGCGTTATGTATATACTCAATGTATATGCCATAAGTGTATGCATATACGTATATGCATATGATCACTACATGCTCCCGCTCTGCCGCTGTACTCAGCGACAGAGACATATATGTAAAACTCCAATGTTAGACTTAAGTATACTGAAACAGTTGAACGTAATACAGTCGATAAAATCTGATCAACGTCAACAGACGTTGGTCATTCAAATAAACTCTAAACTAAAACACTAAGTCTTTTGACTCAACTAAACTCACTTAATTACATGGCGACCGTGACATGGTCTGCTAGGTGTTTAAATGCAAAAATAAAAATATAAAGAAAAATAAAACAACAACAAAATTTTAAACAAAGTGCAAATACATTGTGTCTAACCATGTTGATTTTCGAGTGTGTAACATAAGTCGCGTCATGCGACATGCTGCTAAAAAAGCAACAAGACAATACAAAATAAAGACAAATTGTGTGAACATAAATGCACACGAATCTAATCATTTAATAGTGAATGCAAAAATCGAAGGCAACAAAAGGAAATCAACCAAGTAAATGTAACACTTAATTAAAACCGTAAAAACAACGAAGCAGACAATGCAGAGCCTGAGCAGACAAACGTAACAAACTACAAGACGTGGAAAGTGAGGTGTGCAGGCCGCCCACTTCACCGCCGCTGGAAAGAAATAATTAATGCGGGGTGTGCAGGCCGCCCACTCCGCCGTCGTTGGAGCTTCTAAGCCAATAATTGCAAATAATTTATGGCAGAGGAGCCCAACTTTGTGACAGCTGCTCCTATTGAGCAAAGGGATTTGCCGACGTTGCAAGAGGCCTTGCAAGCAAATCCAGCCGATGAACCACGCCCACTCACAATAGCTGAGTACCGGGCACGGCAAGAGAGACAACCTACAAAAGAAAAGACGAAGCGCAGCGGAAAGGTGAAGCGCCTACTTCAACAAAAACGACTGGAACAAGATTTGCTGGCTGCAGCGACGACATCAGAGGACCGACAACGCTGCCAAGAGCGTATAAATGACTTAAAAAAACAACTTCGCCAATGTGCGAAGAAACGCAAATGAGCCGCGGAAACGCGTATGTCTCATTTTGCCATTAAACAATAAGACCTAAATCAAGTTGAAGCACCCTCAAAGTGCAACTTGAAAATTACTAACCTCTGATAGGCTGTATACTAAAACATACGGTTGGACAGTTAATTATATAAATAAAAAATGTCAGCCAACCGTATGCGCCCCTTAACACAATTTTCGTCCCTTTTACAAAATTAAAAAAATAAATAATAACAAATCATACACAATATATAATATATACATATATATTATATACATACTCTTTTAAAAAAAAAAAAAAAAAACATAGACACGCGTTATGGAAAAAATCATAGAAACGACAGGGCTGCTCACATTTGAGACCAAATATTTTGTTCTGAAGCAAACTGTATAAAGTCACAAAACAAATTCAATTAAAAAAAAAAAATTTTTTTTACAAGAGATATTCAATTCCAAAAAAAAAAAAATACAAAAGAAATTTTTGTTTTACTTTACAAAAAGTAAAAACAAAGTAAATGATTATGTTATTAAGTAAATGTAAAATCGAAAAAATTATGCATTTCCTCAATAATACAAAAAAAAAAAAAAAAAAAAAATAAGTAAATTTGTATATCATTGATAATAATAATAAAATAAATATATATATAAAAAATGTCTAAAGGATAGTTTCATATATGCATGCTTATTTATGGCCATACACAAAAAAAAATTTTTAAAAAACCAATTTTATATTTTATAAAGTAATGATTTTAATGCATTTCAATGCATAACAAAAATGTAACACAAAAAAAAAAAAAGTAATGATTTTAATGCATTCCAATGCAATACCAAAAATTTAACAAAACACAACAAATTTAAAAACAAAAAACCCAAACATGTAAAAAAAAAAGTCACTACCAAAAAAACAAGTAGACAAAAGTCCTGCGCAGGAAATAAATAAATAAGAAGAATTGCTTAGGCAATATCTCTAAAAGCTTCTAAGCCCAACGTACATGAACTCATGTACGAAATGTAGTGACCTTGCAAACAACAAAATATAAATGTTTGAGAACATTGAAATAAAGTTATTGCAAGAATTGATGTTAGCGATCTGTGCACCAATGGAGTCTTTGATTTAGATCAATTTTTCCAAAGGCTTGAAAAAGTAGCCGGTACACTTGGGATCAGCCAACACAAAGAGGCACCGAGCAAAAGATCTTTGAAGCAATTTCAATGAATCTTATAAATAAATGGGCAAATATATAATGAATATATAAAGAGTAGCGCTACTCAGCCGGTGACCCAGATAAAGAGAAGCAATTTTGTCTACAAAACTTGATTTACACATACAAGGAGTACAGGCATTACAAAAAAAAAAAACTTTGGCCAAAGTAAAAAGACACTTTTATTGGAAAAATATGACACTTCATATCAAGAGTACATAAATAGATGTTCAAAAAAGCCTGATGTCAAAAACGACAAAATATTCAAAAGCTCCTAATACTCAATCTGGAATCTTTGAATTTTTTTATATTGTATCTCGGTCCAATGAAGACGTTCATTTCGGACATGGGATCTGAATATAAGAATTCCATTACCAATGACTTGTACAATTTATACATGCATATTGTAAAACAAGCAACTTGCAAAAAGATTTTAATATATGAGAAAGAGATAACATCATAATCTCAAAAGAAAAATAAATGGTCATACTTAAGCAAAAGCATAATTTCAAATAAACAAGAATATGTAACGAATAGAATAAAAAAGAATGGTTGGCCACCATATATTTAAAAAAAAAAAATGTTTTCACATTAAAATTCACTTATTCATATTTTATATTCATTATATATTACAATAATCAACAAACCTTTCAATTGTAATCAAAAAAAAAAATTTAAAAAAAAAAATAAAATTTTTTATCTATATTAATCAATAACAATAATTCACATCCCAAATTACAAATTTATCTTACATAACTATACTTATAATTTTTAAATAACTACATATAGAATATTACGTTATTCTTTCAAAAAGGGAGGTGTAGCGTGATCAACACTAATATTCAACATACCCAACTAATGTAAGGGTATATCAAACCAAATATACAATAACCCATTTAGCGACACTTTGTTGCTAAGCATAACACAAGCCAAAGTACATTCGAAATATGATCGTCCACTTATGAGTGGCCTGATCGCGGCGCAGAATATGCACCGTCTGCATATTCGGCCGCATACCATTCCTTTGTCTTGCGTTATGTATATACTCAATGTATATGCCATAAGTGTATACATATATGCATATGATCACTACATGCTCCCGCTCTGCCGCTGTACTCAGCGACAGAGACATATATGTAAAACTCCAATGTTAGACTTAAGTATACTGAAACAGTTGAACGTAATACAGTCGATAAAATCTGATCAACGTCAACAGACGTTGGTCATTCAAATAAACTCTAAACTAAAACACTAAGTCTTTTGACTCAACTAAACTCACTTAATTACATGACACGCACCATGCTACCATTACCCAGTTTCACATTGAAATTAATAGCACCAACAATTGGATTCAATTTGACAATTAATGCACTCAAATTGATCTCATTGTGCCGCTTTGTTGAGAGTATGGAACTACTAGCCGATTCTGATTCTACTTCTGGCTGTTCTGATTGCCCAAACGCTTGCTGCTGCTGCTGCTGTCGCTGCTGCCGCTGCGTTCCCAATTTTGCATAAATGCAAATCTGTGGTGGCTTTGAATGTCTGGATGAGACGGTATTGTTGTTACGAGTGGTGGTATTTGCCGTTTCCGCTGCACCGGCTGTTGCTGCTGACGCCGCTGCCGCTGCCGCAGCCGATGTACTTGGGATAGCTGCACCCGAAAATGGAGCAGGACCCAGCATCGGAGCCGGAGTCGGAACGGAAACGGCAGATGGATGCGGCAACATCGACGACGACAACGATGAGGTCGACGACGACGACGATGATGCCGGCAATGCGGGTGTCGGTTTTTTGACTTGCTGACTGTTGTATGTATCCATACGCTGACTGCCACTGTCCTCTGATTCAAAATCAGATTCATTCAGCATACGGAATCGATTTAAGCGTGACATGATCTTCGATTTGGGCTTGCTAGCAACTCGAGCCGCATCCAAATACATTGATCGGGATTGAGTTGAGGCCAAACGGACACTACGTCTGGCTGCTTTAATGCGTTCATTGCCGCGCGACTGAGGGAAACCATGTAAATTCCTATACATATTGATGCCAACATTGTTATTGTTATTGTTGTTGCTGCTATCCATGCCAGAACCAGCGGCATGAGATGCCACAACTTCGGCAAATGTTTGAATATCCCCACCACCCAGGGGACATATTGTTGGGTCAGATGTATCACTAGCAATAGCAGTGGGAGTCGTGGCAGCTCCCATCGCACCGCGATCAGTGTTAGCAACAACAACCGAATCATTGTTATTCAGTTGTTGTTGTTGCTGTTCCTGCTGTTGCTGTTGACTATTTAGCTGCTGCTGCTGCTCTGATTGTTGTTGTTGCTGCTGCTGTTGCTGCATATCAATGTCACCTGCATCGCTAGACGCGCTGCTAAGGATCTCAATGACTTTGTGATAAAGTTCCGGATCACGACTCTGAATTGCCGAAATAGGCAAATGACCAGGCACTATTACACCTGCAGCTGGCATAACAGTGCGAGCAGTCACAACCGCATCCACACCAACACCGCCACCGCCACCACCACCGCCATAACCACCGCCACCACCCACCACAACCTCCAATGGCTGAGATGGCTGAGACGGCTGAGATGGCCGAGACGGCGACGGCGATGGCGGCGACGAGGACGCTGTCGTTATTTCCGCACCTGTCGCCGTTGTCGTACCCCACAGAGAGAGCGCCGATACGGTCGACAATGATTTGTCGCACACGAAAATCGTCGTTGATCCACTGTCAGATTCGGAATTTTGATTTTCCATTATGACACGAGTGTATTGTACCCAGAAAAACGTACTTGCTTGTTGTAAAGTAAAAGTAATTAAATTCTTATATTCGAAAATAGAATTATTATGGCAGAGTGTACTGGATATCCCCTGCTGTAAAGATAAAGAATTTTATGTCTATCTTCTATTTTGTGAAATTTTAATGCTTAAAATATCAATATCAATATCAATAAAAATAATAATGATTAATATTAATTATTTGTTGTGAATAAAATTAATTAATTAAATCAAATCAATGAGAATTTGGCAGAAAATTGCCTTTAAATTGTAATGAGTGAAAATTTCTAAATTGACAAATAAAAATTTTGATATGAAAATGTAAATTGTATTTTGTTTTTGATTATACTTGTATGGATAAATGCTCTAGTTTCTACTAATTATTGGAAGAAACTGTTATGAGAGCTTAAAGTCAATGCCACAGCAAGCAGTCCACCCTCTTGTTGCCCACCGCTGAAAAAACGGACCGTTTTTAAATAATGCCAAGCCAGGAGACACCAAAATAGGCCAAAGCTAGCAATGCAGTACCAAAGCTACTGACACCAAGACACTCGGAGAAGTACCAGCACAAATTCACCACACCACCAGCACACGCAAACGCATAGAAATATGGAGAAATTGTATACATATATACGTGATGACAGAGTATTGTCTGCAAATTCTGCAGTTTTTTCTTCGTAGCGTAGCAGGACAGAAGGAGAAGGATTTGAACTCAAAATTCGATTGCCGTATGCGAATGCACTTGAGTGTTCGCATGCACAGCAAACGGATGAATTCCTCCTTCTACTCTCTTCTTTGATGACAGAGTAGACTATTTTGCCAGCAAAGGAGTGGAGAATTCTCTCTCTCAATCTCAATCTAACTGGACAAAACAATGATGGCGTCCCTTCTTATTGTGTCTACGTGACTTTTGGACAAATTTTTGTGTACAGTAATCGATGTCTTTTCCTCAATCTATATCTATATATCTCTATATATGTACATGTATGTGGGGGCGTCGACACGCCAGAGAGAAAAACTTTGACAGAGTACTGTACAATTTTTCAGTTACCTATGTTTCTTAGCATAGATTTCAGGACTATGTATACAGTAAATGCAATTTTAATGGCAGAAAAAAGGGGCATACATACATACATACATATAGTCATAGATTATAGTTTATTCTGCACATTAAGTTATGGTGAGCATCAAGGGCATCGGAGGGCAATTTGATGATATTTGTTGGTTCGATTCGTTGGATTAAAGTCGTGTATTTAATTGTTCATTTGGTTGGTTGGTTGGTTGATCGAGCGGGGGCGAGAGAGTGATGTGTTTTGGTATGGCACTTATTCCCGTATAATTATTTCAGGTGGAGATTCTTTCGCCAGTGAGAACGATGTGTAGAAGTTAAGTATATTGGTGTGATGTAATATACTGATGTAATGTTCTGGATATTTGAAATGGATTAAGTTGTATCCGAGCGCCGAAGCGCGATGATAATGCGTGTGTCTGATTCGGTTGTTGTAAGTAGACTCAATGTGTACTGAAGCGGTTCCGGAGATCGCTCACGGAACCAGCATCTGGTTTATGCGATGCGTCGTTGCCAGATCGGGCTGTTGCCGCTGTAGTGGTCACCAATGTAGAAGTTAAGTATATTGGTGTGATGTAATATACTGATGTAATGTTCTGGATATTTGAAATGGATTAAGTTGTATCCGAGCGCCGAAGCGCGATGATAATGCGTGTGTCTGATTCGGTTGTTGTAAGTAGACTCAATGTACTGAAGCGGTTCGGAGATCGCTCACGGAACCAGCATCTGGTTTATGCGATGCGTCGTTGCCAGATCGGGCTGTTGCCGCTGTAGTGGTACGCCACAGATGTCTACAAGAATATTTACCAGCTAGCCAAGACTGAGCAAATAATCGAGACAACGAAAGGAGGCACTGGCACTGGCACTAAACACTGGCACTGGCACTCAACTTTTCTCTCACACCATATACGAGAAACTATTAGATTATATGCACAAATACGGCGGTATGACACGGGTATATATATATTATACTAGGGGGCTTCGCCCCTGCTCGCTTCGCTCGCCAACCCCCGCTCGCTTCGCTCGCAAAATTGAAAAGAAGATCTTTTGTTATCCAGCTTAAACTTAAACTGCTCGCTTCGCTCGCCAACCCGCTTCGCTTCGCTCGCAAAAAATTAAAAGAACTTTTTTAGTTGTCCTGTTTAACAAATTAGTACAATATAGGGGGGTAAAGAAGGTCCTTAGTAGTCCGATTTAACAAATTTATATAATATAGCATTTTTTGTAAAAAAAAACGGAAATATTTAACTTCTGCTGTCCGCGGTATTAATGTTTCTTTCTTGCAATTGAGCTTTGGCTTAAAGTCAGATTTTGTGATTTGGCGGGGAAAGTCCAGATTTGGCGGGAAAAAGCTAAATTTGGCGGGAAAAAGCTAAATTTGAGGAAAAATTCAAAATTTAGCAAGAAGAGTTAATGTGTGAGTTTTCTAAGAATATCTCATACAACAACAGAGTTCTTGATTCTAAAGGTTACTTTGCATCAGATTGTTCCTATGGCAGCTATATGATATAGTAATCCGACTTTGACTTAATTTGGTCACAATGTAAGAAACAGTCCCAAACATACAATCTGTGTGTTTGGTTGAGATATCTTAAGAAACAAAAAAGTTTTTCATACTAAAGGTTATTTTGCATCCGATTGTTCCTATGGCAGCTATATGATATAGTCATCCGATTCTCAACCAAGTTTGGTCAGAATGTAACAGGACAGTCCCAAACATACAATCTCGTGAAGTTTGGTTGAGATATCTTAAGAAACAAAAAAGTTTTTCATACTAAGCAATTCTGTGACCTTTGACCTCGATTTTGACCCACTTAGAGGTCGAATTTCGCAAAACGCCGTCTTATTGCACGATGAAATTATCTCATCTATGTTGTGTGCAAATTTCAGCTTTCTATCTTTTACCGTTTGGGCTACACGTTGATTCTCAGTCAGTGAGTCAGTGAGTCAGTCAGTCAGTCAGGACAAAGAGTTTTATATATATCTCTATTAGGTGTCCCTTATTTGGTCAAAGTCAATATTTTTAAACGCATACGGGCTAGTTCTGTTCATTGGTCTCAAAGTACTCAGAAATAAATTTTTACCTCAATCGAATTATGAAGTCGACTTGGATCGGAAAATTTCAAAATTATATGGGACAAAAAAAAAATTTTTTCTTTTAATTTTTTATTTTTTAGCATTGGTTCTAAGAACTCAAAACCAAGTTTTCATCTTGATCGGAGTAGATAACCCATTCAAATTTGCATCGAAACATGAAAAATCATCGAAAAATGTATAATCAGTGTTAAAATACTGTTTTTCATGTTTCGTTAGCAAATTTGAATGGATTATCGTACTCCGATCAAGATGAAAACTTGGCTTTGAGTTCTTTAGGACCTAATGAACAAAATAAAAAATAAAAAATTAAAAAAAAATTTTTGTTTTTGGTCCCATATAATTTTGAAATTTTCCGCCAAGTCGGCTAGTATCATACTCCGATTGAGGTAAAATTTACTTCTGATGCTTGGGACCTAAGAACAGAACAGTTGCGTTTAAAAATATTGACTTTGACCAAATAAGGACATCCTAATCTCTATATATATAAAACTCTTTGTCCTGACTCACTGACTGACTGAGAATCAACGTGCAGCCCAAACGGTAAAAGATAGAAAGCTGAAATTTTCACACAACATAGGTGAGATAATTTCATCGTGCAATAAGACGGCGTTTTGCGAAATTCGACCTGTAAGTGGGTCAAAATCAAGGTCAAAGGTCACAGAATTGCTTAGTATGAAAAACTTTTTGTTTCTTAAGATATCTCAACCAAATTCACGGATTGTATGTTTGGGACTGTCCTTTACATTCTGACCAAACTTGGTCGAAATCGGATGACTATATCATATAGCTGTCATAGGAACAATCGGATGCAAAATAACCTTTAGTATGAAAAACTTTTTTGTTTCTTAAGATATCTCAACCAAACTCACAGAATATATGTTTGGGGCTGTCTCTAACACTCTGGCTAAATTTGGTCAAAGTCGGGTAACTATATCATATAGCTGCCATAGGAACAATCGGATGCAAAATAACCTTTAGTATGAAAAACTTTTTTGTTTCTTAAGATATCTCAACCAAATTTACGGATTGTATGTTTGGGACTGTCCTTTACATTCTGACCAAACTTGGTTGAAATCGGATGGCTATATCATAAAGCTGCCATAGGAATAATCGGATGTTAATTGACCTTTAGTATGAAAAACTTTTTTGTTTCTTAAGATATCTCAACCAAACTCACAGATTATATGTTTGGAGCTGTCTCTAACATTCTGGCCAAATTTGGTCAAATTCGGATGACTATATCATATAGCTGCCATAGGATCAATCGGATGAAAGTTAACCTTTAGAATCAAAAACTCTGTTGTTGCATGAGATATTCTTAGAAAACTCATACACTAACTCTTCTTGCTAAATTTTGAATTTTCCTCAAATTTAGCTTTTTCCCGCCAAATTTGGCTTTTTCCCGCCAAATCTGGATTTTTCTCGCCAACTCACTAAATCTGAGTTTTAGCCAAAGCAAGAAGAAACATTGAAAGCGCGGACAGCGGAAGTTTAATATTTCCGTTTTTTTACAAAACATGCTATATTATATAAATTTGTTAAAGCGGACTACTAAGGACCTTCTTTTCAATTTTGCGGGCGAAGCGAGCAGGGGACGGACCCCCTTATATTGTATTAATTTGTAAAACCGGACAACTAAAGAAGTTCTTTTAAATTTTTGCGAGCGAAGCGAGCTGCGGGTTGGCGAGCGAAGCGAGCAGTTTAAGTTTGTTGAGCTGGAAAACAAAAGACCTTCTTTTCAATTTTGCGAGCGTAGCGAGCGGGGGTTGGCGAGCGAAGCGAGCAGGGGCGGAGCCCCCTAGTAGATTATATTTTATGACTTTGAATTGCACACACGAAAAAACAATAATAATAATAATTACTATTATTTTCCGTTTTTATGATTTTCAGATTGTAATTAATATTAATATTATCCTCCCTTATCCCTTTGTTGGATAAATGTTATATTTGCATGGAAACAAATTCCGTTACACTTTGGCACTTGATTTGGAATTGCAACTTTGTACGTTACTTTTTCACCGCGTTCACTGCTCCTCACTATGTGTGAGTGTGAGTGTATTTATATGTATGTGAGGTGCATATGCCTATGTAACATACACGCGAAATGTTTGCATACGTTCGAAAAGAACGAACTAATGCTCCGCTGATCCTATGCACTAAGTGTGGCCGAAAGTGTGCATAGAGATCGCCGAGTTGAGGAAGCATAGCGGACGGGACCCTTCTGGTACCTTAGCTCTTTCGGTGTGGGGTGGGTTTTTGCCATGTCCTTAACTGCGTCTACATATAATTTAATTAAAGAGTCCCTACTGAAACTACAAAAACTGATCAAAACCAAAAGCGGCCTTTTTACTATAAGCAAAAAAAAACAAAAAGAGTGAAGCTTCTTTCATACGATTTCCTTTTGTGGAAATGGGGGTCCATGGTGTTATTTGGCCCCTTTGCGCTCTTTACCCACCCAACCATTGGATTTTCTGCGCCTTAAAATTTATGAAAATCCCCTAAACAAAACTCCGTTACATTTAATTACATCTCCAGGTCATCAGGAAAACAAGAAGGATTTACCAAAACATTATAATATATTTTAAATTCAGATAGTGAAGTTCCAGTTAATACAATTGCTTATTGGCATCATAGCCATATCAATTCAATGAAGATTTCAACATACAATTCCAAAGTTGACTAACTAATAGCGATCAATGATTTTTCTATTCGATATTTCAGTATTTAAATTATTCTAGGTTTACAATTGTTATTTTGTTTATACAAAAATGGATTTTTAATTGTGGTAGTTTAACTTGATTTTCTTTTTCTCTTGTGCATGTTATTTTTATCCCCGCTGTAGTTTTTAAGGATTAGTAAATTATATGTGCATGTATAGGGTATATAGTATAATTATAAAAAAATTTTAGAAAGGCATAGAATATATTTTTAAGTTATCTGAATAATGGCGAAGTTGCAATTTTAAATTATTTAAGCAATTAGTTTTAATGTTTTTAGGTTTTAATGTGTCGCAGAATGTTATTATAGTTTTTAGTTCATTAATGGCTTTAATCCATACATTAGAAAAATATATCCTATATTTTTATGGCATCGCAGAAAATTTTTTATTATTTTATGATTTGTTTTCTTTTATTTTTTTATTATTTATTTTAAAACATTTTATTCTCTTTGCATGTTTTGTTGGTTTTTTTTCTTTTTATTTTTATTATTTTCTTATTTTTATTTTATTTTATTTTTTTATTTATTCGTATGTCAATGTATGTGATGATGTTTCTTAGTTGTATGCCAATTCGCGTATGCCATAAAAATGTTAGGGTATATATCAATTCATTAAACAAAATTTATTTATTCAAATTTCAATTTAAGTTAAGCAACACTTTTATTTTTAACACAGCAAGCAAAAATAAACACCAGAATTCATTTTTTTAATCTCAATCACCATAACTTTTATAGATCACTGTGGCTGCAGCAACTGGGTGGCAACGCTAAGTGTTTTCCTGCTCCAATAAGAAAAAAGCATAAAGCTTTCGAGCTTTTGCCTTAGCCACAGTGAACACTCGTAATATGCAACTCACCAGATTGTCGACGAAGGCCTTCTCGAGAATGCTGTTGTGTGAATGGATGTGTGTGTGATGTGTGTTTGTGTGTGTGATATGTGTGATGTTTTTTTTTTTTATATTCATTTATTGCCAACTTATACTAATTTACATAAAAACAAAGGCATGACAGAATAGGAGGTGCCACTTGTCTGCGGTACAGCCGTCATAGCATTGCATCGCAGACGCTACGGCCCCGCCTATTCTCTTGAAGCTCTCCTGCTACGTTCCGCCTGCCTCAGCTCCGTCATAACTGTTGCAGCGAAACTGGACACTGCATTCCATTTCCGGAGTGATTCCAGCATTCCCGGGACAAGATTCGCAATAGTTATGGGTGTCCCCATGACATCCTCCAGCAACTGCCTATGGGTGGCAAATCTTCTACACTCAAACATTATGTGGCGTGCGTTCTCCACCGTGTGCCGTCCACAGCTAGGGCACTCATCAGAGTCGTCATGACCAAACCTTTTTAGGTAGGCCCGAAAGCACCCGTGACCAGATAACATTTGTGTGAGGTGGAAATCCACTTCTCCATGCTTTCTCTCAAGCCAGATTGAGAGATTTGGGATGAGCTGGTGAGTCCAGCGACCTTTGGTTGTGTTGTCCCACCGGGTCTGCCACCGCCTTATGCTGCTCTGCCTGGCGTCCACGCGTATATCCGATAAAGTGGATGATGTCTCTCCTGCTCTGAGGACCGCAGCTTCATGGATTTTTTCAGCTTCGGCAATGAGCTCTGTTATAGGGATCATACCCGCGATGACAAGCGCCGCTTCGTCTGACATTGTCCGAAAGGCGCAGCTCACACGAATGGCACTTAGTCGATATACCGAGCAGATGCCTCGGCAATAACTGGGCGTAGACAGTGCTCTGCACCACACCGGCGCCGCGTATAATATGGTGGCCCTGGTAACGCTCATTAGAGTTTACGCCGCTGCTGCTTTGGACCCCGAGTGTTCAGCATAATCCGGGAAAGTGCTCTGGTTGAATCTGCCGCCTTCTTGTGCACATATTCCATGTGCTCGCGAAAAGACAATCTTGTGTCTAGCATAACGCCAAGATACTTAATTGCCCTCTTGGATGCGATTGTGGTGTTATCCACAATTATATGCGCAGTCTCCACTTTCTTCCGGCTGCTGATCAAAACTGCCTCTGTTTTATGAGCCGCCAGCTCCAGCCCTGCTGATGCAAGCCAGTGGTGGACTCGGCTGATGCATAGATTGCATGTTTCCTCGGTCGCTGTCAGCTCCTTGCCAACAACAGCAATGGCCACGTCATCTGCAAATCCAATGATATGCGCGCCTTCTGGGAGGATCAGGCGCAGCACGCCATCATACATGATGTTCCACAAGAGCGGTCCAAGGACCGACCCCTGTGGAACTCCAGCAGATACCTGGTGCGAAGCCAGCCCGTCCATTGTTGCATATTGAAGTACTCTGCCAGAAAAATAGCTTTGAATCGTCTCCACTAGGTATTTCGGGACTCGACAACTTTCCATTGCGTTTAGGATATTATCCCATTTAGCCGTGTTAAAGGCATTTTTGACGTCCAGCGTCACTATTAGGCAGTACTTTTTGGTGCCACCATTCCACCTCGTGCCTTGAATCGCTCTAGAGGCAATGTCGACAAGCCGCCGGATCTGTTGATTGCATCTTCCAGTCTGAAGCAGATCAGCTTTTCGAACACACTCATAGCTGCATTAAAGCTTAGGATGCCGGGGCTGCCGGGAACTAGCGCTTCCACAATCCTCTTCAGTTCACATCCGTTCTGTTGGTGCTGCCTGGTTACCGGCATTTATACGTTTGACGACCGTCTTATAGGCTTTGCCCCAAGGATCGTATTCAGCTGAGTCGCAAAGCTCCAGAAAGCACTCACGCTTGCTTTTGCGGATCTCACTTTTCAATATGCGCCGCGCAGTTTTATACTCCAACTGCCGCTCCAGGAAGTTTTGTCTTCCCCGAGATCGAGTATAACGCCTTCTCGCATGCAAGCATGCTTGTCTGGCGCTGGCGATGCGTTCATTCCACCAATAAGCTGGCACATGGTGCCGCACATATGGCCTTCGACGCGCCATGCTACCATCACAGGCTACAGCAAGTTGTGCAGCCATTTGTGTTGCCATGGTGTCTGCATTTCCAGTGATGGCCAGCGACTGGATAGCGGCAGTGAACGTCTGAGTGTTGAAGGTATCTGTGCGATACGCTTTCAGTGGTGGTGGAAGACACTCTCTGACTCCTGTGCGGTTTTGGATCGTGCATAAAATAGCGGCATGGTCACTTGCCGTGTAGACATCGCTGACTTCCCACTGCGACTTGCCAAAAAGGGACACACTTACGAAAGTAAGATCAACTATGGACCCCATTCCAGCTCTGCTAAAGGTATGCTGATTGCCATGGTTCAGCAGCGCAAGATCTATTGTCGCAAAGACCTCTAGCAGAGTTCGACCTCTGGCATTTGTCATCTGGCTGCCCCATTCTTGTGCCCATGCGTTGAAATCGCCCGCGATGACCACTCTTTGGCGTCCTCTAGCATCATCGACCAATTCTTCCAGTATATTTGTGAAGTCGCTTAATTGCAGGCTGGGAGCCAGGTAGCAGCTATATAGCCAGTAATTATGAATTTTTGCTCGCACAAAGCCGTTCAATTGTCTGGTCTCCGTAAGCACGGTTGTAGAGTCACTACATGCCCAGATTGCCGCTTAGCCACTAGAGTCAGAGACCCAGTTTGGTGTACCGTAAGACTCTTGATGGTGCGGTTCGCTTAAGATTGCAACGTGGATGCGCTGCTCTCTGGTGGTTTGATCCAGGAGAGCTTGTGCGGCTATGCAGTGATTCAGATTAATTTGGATTAATCTTAACATCTTATCTTACTCAGAGCCTCGCGGTATGCCGGACATTTGAAGCTGCCCATGGAATGTTCCGACGATTTCTCTCCCCTCTTAACACACAATTGGCATTTTGGCGGCTTGCTGCAATTTTTTGCCTCGTGACCTTTCTCTCCACACCTGAAGCATGCCCCCTTACGATCCTCTTCGCTGGTACAGTTTGCTGCAATATGACCGTAGTCTTGACATCTAAAGCAGCGCTTGGGTTGCAAAATGGGCTTTACTCGACATACTGCCCAGCCGATGCGAATCTTTCCCAGATCCACCAGTGATTTGGCTTTGATAGCCGGCATGTTTAAGGTGGCAATTCGTGAGCCGTCCTTCATGGAGCGTAGAGATCTTACTATGTCGATAGTTGTCGTCGAGTCGTCAATAGCACCTCTTACTGCTTCCAGAACCTCTTCCTTGGTCATCAGCTCTTTCATGTCACGGATTTCCACCTGGCTCATCTCTGATAATGTCTTTACAACTGCTCGACTACCCAGCACTTTTCCTACCGCTTCTTGCAGTTCCTGCGAACTATGGGCTGGCTTCTTACTGAGGCGCAGCAAAAGATCACCCTTAGCAGTCTTGCGCACTCCTTGCACATCGCCACTCAGGTGCTTCAGAGATGGATCGGTCTTTACCACTCTCATGATATGTGTGATGTGTGTTTGGGTGTGTGATATGTGTGTTTTTGTGTGTGTGAATTTGTGTGTTTTTGTGTGTGAGAAAATGAATTTGGATGATTGTGAAATTTTATCAAATTACTATTTTTTTCAAATTTTTTTATTTTATGCATTTATTATTTTTTTCTCATTTCATTTTATTTATTTTCCTCAATTTTTGCACATTTTGAATTGATTTTTTTATACAAATTTACAGGGTATTGCACGCACAAAAGAAAAAAGATCATCAATGGCCGTTTTGGCCAACCACAGGGAAAACAATGTTGTTTTTTTTCTTTTTTTCACTAATATCACTGCTTTGATTTTTCGCACTAATTTGATCTTGTTGTTGTTGTTGCGAAAACTGCTGCTGCTGCTGCTGGCAGTGCCAGTCCTATACACAAGGGAAAAAAACGAAGAAGAAGAAAAGGCGCGCACGAGCACTGAGGCTCTGCTGGGCGTCTTTGATTTCTTATAGAAGCGATGGTGCTCCTCTGGGCACGGTGAGCTTCTTTAGAACACAATGTTGGGGCTCCTCGGCCACGATGAAACTCCGGCAGTGTACGGAAGAGAGCTAGCGCTCCGCTGGCAATCTGCGCGTCGCACCTGCACCAATGAGAGGGTTCTCGGATACCTTTGCCCGATTTGGGACTTCTTTCCAAAAAAAACGAATTGCTTATGCAGCCTTGCTGCTGCTGGTGCCGGTAGCTCTGGCCACAATTAGGCCGGCTACGGGATATCCAAGTCTGATGGCTTCGCCAGAGAGTAGGGGCTGAGAATATGAGAGAAATTTTCGTATGAGGCGAGCGTTCCTCACTTTTCGAATTATCACTGTGATATTTACCTGGCTCTGTTAACGAGCAAACAAATGGATGCTCTGCAAGAGGCTTTATTTCCAATAAATGGCACCTTTTGGCCAAACAAAAATGGATGTTGGCAGAGATAGCCAAAAAAGACGTCTTTTTGCCAGAATATTCAGAGCGGAAAAGAAAAAATGCTCCACATGTGAGCCTGCTTCCGGGCTTAAAAGCTCTTTTTGACAGCAGATGTCAAAAAATGCACTGAACTGCAACTCTGAGCTGCAGCATACAAAGCTCAGCTTTAGGCAAATGCAACTCAGCATAAAAGCTGCGAGTGCAGCAGCTGATCATAAAAGCTCGATGTTGATCAATCTGGCAGCACCGAAAAACTGAACGAAACTTTTGAATTTGAAAATTTGAATTAACGGACGGTGTTTGCATTTTAATGTTTGGCAGACATATATTTGTATTGCATACGATTATTTTAATCGCAAACAGAGCTGCAATATCAAATAATGTCTGTAAAAAATATTTTCACCTAATCTGCGACCATTACACCTATTAACGGCACACCGTTCACTCGTTCAAGGATTTTGCACGATAGACTATCTGTCTATCTGCGATTTCACACGCTTTCAATAGCAATTTTCTATATATTCACAATTTTTTCAAATTATTATTCAAATGGACTATTCTTAGACTTTTTATTTACAACGACATATAGATCGCATCTGTAGCTTCTATCATTTGGATGCTATGGGGGCTTAAATTTTAGCGGTTTTTAGCGATTTCCCGTTAAACTAGCGATTTTTCGAAAAAGTAGAACAAACGATTTTATATTTTTGGTTATAAAATGATTTACCTGCCGCAAAAAGAATTCACCACTTGCAAGCAGTTTATTTCCGCATTACGCTGCAAGCAGTGTACATACTGCATATGTACATGCAGTAGTGTAAAGGTAAAAGATATATTCAGTTAATAGGTAATATCTTGTCCAAACGAATTTTGACAGATACGTGTTATATGTCAAAAAACGCGGAATCAAATTGCCTATAACATATAACATATTTTAAAGTGATCTCATGTGTAGATTTTTCTTAAATCGCCAAAATGTGTAAGAAAAAACCTTGTTTCACCTGTAGCCGTTTACCTTTTTACTTAAAAGAAAAACTTTGAAGGTATGCCTAAGAGCCCTTCAAAATACCTTTGCAACGATATATAGATCGCATCTATAGCTTCTATCGTTTGGATGCTATGAGGGTTAATAGATTTTAGCGGTTTTTAGCGATTTCCCGCTAAACTAGCGATTTTTCGAAAAAGTCGTAGAACAAACGTTTCTAGATTTTTGAGCGGGAACAAGTCCTCATTCAAACTTTTAAGCTAAAACAACGATTTGATCCATACAAACAAACAAACAGACAGACTGACTTTTCATCTCGTTTTAAGAAGGACACCAAAAATTTCAAAATAAATTATCTTTCGAGCCAGCGGTCGGATTTTGATGATCGAGGTGTCATTCGACGCGTAATTTTGATAAGAATAGTTAAAAATTAAAATAAAAATAAAAAAGGCTCCACCGGCCCCATTAGCTCCAATCATTTAAATTTTTCCCCTTCCACTTACACCTGTTTATCTCACGAACCAGGTGAGTTTTCAAAAGTCTTAGTATGCACATTTGTAAGTTTAATTAATACCTTTCGATCGGTATATAGCTCGACCTGATCGGACAGTCATAGCAAATTTTCCATTCTTCCTGTGTATATATGCTAGTCGCTTTCGCACACTTCGTGCTGCTTTCGTCACTAGCGCGGACTGCCGTCCGCAGTGATTTAATTAATTAATTCAAAAAACACGCATTCAACTCTCTCGCGCACTCGACTTCATTTCCAACTCTGGACACAACTGACTCTGACAAGTCTTCATTTCCAACTGACAACTGCACTCACCTACTCACTCTGACTAACAAACTCAACAAACGGCCATATTTCTATTCTACATTCGACATTCGACATTGTACAATTCCTTTATCCTACACCACCACCACCACATCCACCTTTGCCCCCCCCCCCCCCCACTTTGATCATCGTTACTCCTACAACCTACAACTGCCTGTACTACTACAACTGCTTTGCTTGTGACACATACACTGCACACACTGCTTCCAACTGCTACTACTCAACTACACACTGCTTGCTATCCAACTAAACTACCACTGCTACGGCCACTGTTACTGCCACTGTTACTGCTACTGCACGATACACATATCGATGCCACTACTCATTACTCGAGTACATATGGACTGACAGCTACCATCACTACTCAAATATACGAGAAGAAGAAGAAGCAGAAGCCAACAGTGCCAATTTATACAATTTGAAATTATAATACAACTAACATTGTATGTGCGTACATGCATGCATGTATGTATGTGACCGCGTAAGTGAATTATTATAATACAAACCAATATATATATTCAATTCATTTCAACTAATTTACCAACTACAATTTATTTATTCCATTTCTCATTTACAGATCAACGGCAACGGCAACGGCAACCACATCCACATCCAATTGGCCACAGCAACAAAATCAACATCCATACAGCCAGTACCAGACACACACACACACACACACACACATACAATTGTAAACGAGGGTGGAAATAAGAGACTTGGATGAGCTGACCACCAAGGATGAAATAATCGGAGCACTAAATAGCGAAATGGGTGTGACCTCGTTCAAGACGAAGTCAATAATCTCGCTCAGAGCCACCAAAGACGGCCTCCAGATAGCCGTGGTGTCAATGCCGACAGCACAAGCAAACGTACTTGGACACAAGGGGAAAATTCGCATTGGCTGGGTAGTCTGCAGGATCAGGACCATACTACAGCCCAAGAGATGCTTCAAGTGCCTCGAATATGGCCACATATCGCTCAATTGCAGCAGCAAAACGGACCTTAGAGGTGCCTGCTTCAGGTGCGGCCAAACTGGACACGAAGCGAGAAACTGCGACAAAACGCCATCATGCTGTCTGTGCGTAAGAAACAAACTGGAGCCCACGGACCACGCCGCTGGTAGCTTCAGATGCCCAGCGTATAAAGATGCCGTCAGAAAACAAAGATGTTGAAGGTTCTGCAGTTGAACTTAAACCACTGCAGGGCTGCCCAGGATCTTCTGACCCAGACAATACGTGAGCTCAAGATTGACCTGGAAATTTTGAGCGAACCATACAGGAATGCTAACTGTGGCTCGTGGACCACAGATCAAAACTCAAAAGCGGTGATCTGGGCGAGTAGTCAACCAGCTCTGTTTCTGGAAGGCATAAAGCGTGCAAAAGGATATGTAAGAGCAAAGGTGAAAGGCATATGGATCTATAGCTGCTACCTTCCGCCCAGCCGGACCCTCGAGGAGTTTACCGAGTGCATTGATGATATAGTAGTCGATGTAAGAGCGCATTCGCCGGCCATTATTGGTGGTGACTTCAATGCGTGGGCAACAGAATGGCAGTCATCATTCACCAACGCTCGAGGACGGGTCCTTGTAGAAGCTTTTGCATCGCTGGACGTTGTTCTACAAAATCAAGGAAGCTCTCATACCTTCAGCAGAGGTGGAACCGGATCGATAATCGATCTAACTTTCGCCAGCAACCAAATAGCTGGGTCCTTGACCTGGAAAGTGAGCAACCTGTACACGGCAAGCGATCATCTCGGGATTCTATACAACATCAGTCTGGCTTCGCCTCGTACCGGAGTTGTCACTAAACACCACTACATTGACAGCACGCTGGATATGCAAACCTTCAGAGAGGCTATGCAGTCAGTCAACATGCATCAAGGTGGAGGTGAGGACATGGCTGGCCAACTTATGGATGCCGTAAAATCAGCATGTGACTCCAGTATGTCACGTAGTGGTGTATTCACAGGACACAGACCTGTCTACTGGTGGAACGAGGTTATTGCCAAAGCCAGGCAGCAATGTGTTCGCACCACAGAGCCCGAGGATCGGCAAACTTCGAAGAACTGCGTCTGGTGTATAACGAGAAGAGGAAACTCCTAAAAAAGGCAATCAAGGAGAGCAAGAGAAGATGCTTCCTTGAGTTGTGCGATGAAGCTGAGCACGACTTATGGGGACGAGCATACAAAGTGGTGATGAAGAAAATGAATGGCTTTAAAAGCACGGGACCGACCGACCACGGAAGCTCACTCGCATCGTCGAGTTCCTATTTCCACCACAGCAAAGCAGCCAAGCCCGAAGCGTTGCCACACAGAATCATGAGCGGCCCACAGAAATAACCGCAGTCACAGTGCAGGAGGTCCTAAATCTGGCGAAGTCGATAGCAATCAAGAAAGCAGCTGGTCCGGATGGCATACCAAATAAAGCCCTGAAGCTGGCAATGAGTGAGAGCCCTCAGCTCTTTGCCCACACATATACAAAGTGCCTCACCGAGGGAACATTCCCAGCGAGATGGAAGAAGCAAAACTTGGTCCTGATCCCTAAGCCAGGGAAAGATCCAGAGGAGCCTGCGTCATACCGGCCGATTTGTCTGCTGGATACGGCCGGCTTCCGTACGATCTCCACGGATGCTATCATGGTCATCAGCAGCATCGCACCGGTTGATCTGGCAGCAAAGGAAGCGAGCGAAATCTATCGGGAAAGGAGGACTGCCACTGTGCCAGCGGAAGTTCGGGCAGTCAAAGTCGTGGCGAGAAACAGATGTCTTTCTAGATGACAATCTAAATGGGACAGAGCAACAAATGGTCGCTGGACCCATAAGCTGATTCCTCAAATAGAGCCTTGGCTCAACCGCAAGCACGGTGAGCTGACATTTCACCTAACACAGATGCTGAGTGGACATGGTTGCTTCAGGCAATACCTGCATCGCTTTCGGCACGAGAACGACCCGATGTGCCCCGTCTGCAGCACACCAGAAGACGCGGAACATGTTCTGTTTTGCTGTCCTCGCTTCAATCGGCTTAGAGAGGAAGCGGAAAGCACCCTGGGCACCGAAATCTCCACGGCAAACCTGGTCCCAAATATGCTATCCAACCAGGAGAATTGGGCAACAGTCTGTACCCTGGCGGAGGGAATATCAACAGAGCTGAGGCGTCTGGAGAGACACAGGAGAAGAGAACACGAGAGGCCATGATAGGCCAGCCAGCCTTGTGAAGCCATGCTCCCCGGCGGTCCCGCATTGTTGGTTTAAATTATATGTAGTTAAGTATATATAAGTTATGGTGCATAAAAAAAAAAAAACACATACAATTGACGGCACAATTGTGAAAATTGGAAATTAGCAATTGGCAAGGCAAAAATACAGGCATACAGGCTTAAGCAACTGTAAAAAGCGCCACATATCCAAATAGTGGCATTCGTCCTCATGGCAACGCGCTGCATCTCATCATCATCCGAACTACCAGCTCCAATTTAACTATACCAATTCAATTCGTCTATTTTGTATGTCCATATCATGTATCAAGTGTCCCATATATGTGTGTACATCTGTCCATCTATCTGCTGCCAATGCATATACATATTGAGACAAACAAAAAGACAGACAGATAGACACACTTATGCTGAAAATATGTAGAGAAAACAGCCAAACAAATAACAAATTCAATGTTTCTAACGTTATAAATATGAAATCTTGTTCTTATGTATATTTGCCATTTTTAAGTATGTGTATGAATGTGTATAATGTGTAATTTGTAATTTTTAATGTGTAGTTTGTGTAACTTGTAGTTTGTGTGTGTTTGTTTAATGTAATGTCCTATAATATAATGTGTAAGTGTATTCTAGTGTAATTATATTTAATGTAATGTAATATGTGTATTTGTGTGTAATATAATATTATACAATGTAGTTTAATGTAATGTAATGAATTATACAATTTAGTGTAATGTAATGTAATATGTGTGTGTTTGTGTGTAATGTAATATGTATGTGTATGTGTACATTAGTTAGCTTACATTCTACTAAATTAATATTACTAGTGTGTGTGAAATGTATGTGATTATAGCTACTAATACTAATTAATTACAATCTATTTATACAATTTATATCATTAATAACACAATATTGTATGCATATTTGTACATTCTTGACACTTTCATATTGGTAGCTTGTTTGCTTTGCCCATTTGCATGTATATTAGGGTGTCCCTTATTTGGTTAAAGTCAATATTTTTAAACGCATACGGGCTAGTACTGTTCATTAGGTCCTAAAGCACTCAGAAATAAATTTTTACCTCAATCGGAGTATGATAACTCGTGCCGACTTGGATCGGAAAATGTAAAAATTATATGGGACAAAAAAAATTTTTTTTATTTTTTTATTTTTTTATTTTGTTCATTAGGTCCTAAAGAACTCAAAACCAAGTTTTCAGCTTAATCGGAGTACGATAACCCATTCAAATTTGCATCGAAACATGAAAAATCATCGAAAAATGTATAATCAGTGTTAAAATACTCTTTTTTCATGTTTCGATGCAAATTTGAATTGGATTACGTACTCCGATTAAGGTGAAAACTTGGTTTTGAGTTCTTTAGGACCTGATAAACAAAATAAAAAAAAAAAAAATTAAAATAGTAAAAACTAGTCGGCGGTGCTACAGTCGAGCGGTACTCGACTGTCGGAGACCCCGTACTTATTATAAAGATATCTCAAACAACAAAAAGATTTTCATACTAAGACTTAATTTGGACTGATCGTTCCTATGGCAGCTATATGATATAGTAATCCGATTTCAATCAAATTTGGTCAGTATGTATGGGACCATCTTTTATGCATATTCTGTCAGTTTGGTTGAAATATCTCAAACAGCAAAAAAGTTTTCCATACTAAGACTTGATTTTCAACTGATTGTTCCTATGGGAGCTATAAGATATAGTGGTCTGATCCAAAATCTAAAACAAGCTCGATCTGCTCCCAATATAGACGAACCTACATACCAAGTCTGGAGTCTCTAGCTCTTATAGTCTCTGAGATCTAGGCGCTCTTACAGACGGACAGACGGACAGACAGACAGACGGACAGACAGACAGACGGACAGACGGACATGGCTATTTCAACTCGGCTGTTGATGCTGATCAAGAATATATAAACTTTATGGGGTCTGCCACGCCTCCTTCTGCCTGTTACGCACATTTTTTTTTGTGACAAAGTTAATAGACCCCTTTACTTTTTTAAAGTACGGGGTCTAAAAAATTTTTTTGTCCCATATAATCTTTAAATTTTCCGATCCAAGTCGGCACGGGTTATCATACTCCGATTGAGGTAAAAATTTATTTCTGAGTGCTTTAGGACCTAATGAACAGAACTAGCCCGTATGCGTTTTAAAATATTGACTTTGACCAAATAAGGGACACCCTAATGTATATTGTTGTATATCTACTATTTATATTCCATTGTCATTGTCATTGCCATTGCCATTATTGTCATTAGTATTGTTCATATTATTACCTTATACTAATTCCTTTTTTTTCTCCTGTTGTTTAACTTACAGCGCTGCCCACGAGAGAGTGTGAATGAATGGTGGACTGGACTGGACTGGAATGGAATGGTCGAGTCGAGTCGAAATGGCGGTGCATCGGCGAGTACATCAGCTACATGATTGTAATTACAATTATGTAAGCTGGATGGCCGACCGAATCTTCATCTATGGCCCATTCATTGCTGGCAGTGGCACTGCAAATACAGAATCTATTTACGGGCATCGCGAATAAAATACACCCCCTAAACAAGAGGCGGCAGCAGTACGAGCAGTACGAGCAACAAGTGACAGTGTGTGTGTTTATTAAAAGTGATTAAATATATACGAGTGTGTGTATGGCCGCGTTCACCAGAACTAATCAATCAGTAATCATGTATTTTGTTTGTTCGATAACAAAGCATCACAATCAGAAAATTTCAGCGTACTATTTTGGTGATGAATTTTCAGTCATCATAATCACGAAATTTGAAATTTAATTAGCAAAATCACTGCATTTCACCAGAATAATCATGCAACTTTCATCGATTTTT
This sequence comes from Drosophila recens, assembly GCA_037043495.1. NCBI lineage: Eukaryota > Metazoa > Arthropoda > Insecta > Diptera > Drosophilidae > Drosophila > Drosophila recens. The sequence goes on along the minus strand of JBAMBJ010000426.1, from coordinate 19,115 downwards.
TGTTGTCGATTTGTTCTGGTGAACACGGCCTATGTGTACATATTGTTGATGACAGAGTGACTGAGTATTTCAATTCTTCGTAATATATTCGATATTGAATTGAATTGCTGTCTCTTGCTATGTTACTCTACAATTTGACTACTACTACTACGCCCGAAGTGAGAGTGTATATTCGCTGTAAGTGTGTGTGGCATCAGCATATTTAGTTTTGAGATTTATAATCGCGATAACACAGTGCAATGCGCGAACGCACAATCTATACACCGCAACAACAAACACGCCCACAGCAACAAACAACACCCAACACGATATTACACACACTCCGAACACGGCAATTGCAGTGAACCATTATTGAACACGTCTGCATGCCGTAGTTCTCGGAGAATGTGCACACATATACGCGCCGAGTAAGTGCGTGAGCGTGCGCGCGGTGCAAGTGGCGCCTATGCGCTTATGAATCTGCGGATTTGACTCAATGATGCCATGGAGCCGTCAGTGGTGAAACGAGTGAAAGCCTATCTTAAGCGGTCTGAAAGTAATTAACTAGACACCTGGTACAGAGCCAACTTGGCAAGTGCATCCCCGTCCGTGCGTGTGTGTGCGTATCAATATGCCATGTAAATGAGAAGAATCGAAATACAAAGAAAAGAAGAAATGGCAGTGATACACGGTACACGGTACAGACTAGGAGCAGCATTGCCAAGAACCCTGCACCAGTGTGTGTGTGTCTAGTTGTTCGTTGTGAAAGTGAATCGAGACAAAACGTCGAGGTGTGAAAGTGAAAATGCCGCATTGCTAGCAGCGTGTAATGACAATAGTGAACAATGACAAGTGGAAATACATACATACATTGATATGTGTGTGTGTGATGGCTGGCAGTGAAAGCTTCTGCTCCTGGAATATGCTCGGTCAGATCCAGAGAGTCGCTGTTGTTGTTGTTGTTGTTGCTGCTGTTGATCGCTGCTGCTTGTTGCAGCTGGTAAATGACTGTTGTGTTGTTGGGAGTTATACGCTGCTGCTGCTACTGACCGATATTGTGCTGCAACTCTTGTTGCTCCCACACACGTTGTGAAAATAGATTGTATGATATTTGGCTGCTCATACTGATAACTGTTGTTTATATTGTAATTTTTACAGGTGTCGTGATGCCGAAACACTGGATACGAGGATGCCCAGCGTGTGATGAATGTGAATCCAGTACTGGAAACTGAAAACTGGACAGACAGTCCAGCAATTTCATCTGAATGCAGCCCATTCAGACAACTGGAGTCTCTGGATCAGGATATGCAAGGGGAAAAAACGGCCAATTTCTGCAAAAAGAAGATACTTGAGAGATGCTTGTATCTCAAGCAGCCGTTTTAGTTTTGCTGTATAATAGGGTAAGAAAAGTTATTAATTAATATATCAGGCATGCCACATAATTCTCTTTCACTTGAGTTTCACGTCAATTTCATTTCTCCGTGCCACAGTCTCAATCACCTGCACAATTTTTGGTGAAACGAAATCATCGCTCAATTCACTGGCATCCGATGCCATGAGAATAATGTCACATTTTTTGTCCGAATTTTTGAATTTAGAGTTGTCGAGTAACTTTTTTTGTTTGCCGCGCCAATAACTTTTAAATTTTTTTAAGCTATGCAAAATCAATTATTATATAAATAAATTGAATAATGTAAATTAAATAAGAAAAAAAATAAAAATTGTATATTCTGCAATGGTAAACTTAAAACAGTTGCTAAACAAACCCTTGGGAAATTTAATCTGAGAAGGGGCCAACCCTAGCAGCCTAGTACGAAAAGGTTGATGAACATGCTAAAAAACCTAAATCACACGAATTTCTGTGGCACGGAGAAATTTTCGAAGTGGAATTGCTTTTTTCTGAAATCACTTTCACTAGTGTTTTTTGTGGCATGCCTGTATATTGAATTTTTAGAAATAACTTGTTATGACAATGCTTGCTATGGCATTTAGATGCCGTTTAGATACAAGTATGGTGAGCAATGATATGGTATGGGTAATTAATCAAAGCGCATATCTAGTGGCGCCTTGCGTTTTATAAGTTCATTGCCAGGCCATGTTCGTTTTAAACGACGCCTGGTATATGGGTATCTTGCTTTCTAGCCAGTTTGTTGGGGTGATTTTCGAGTCGATCATTATACCGACTAGAGTGTTGATTGATCTCGTCCCATATTGAGGTCATTTTCAGATCTCGATGCAACGTTCTACCGCTCACATAGTACGGTGCATCGACAATGAGACGAAGGGCTTGATTTTGAACAGCTTGCAAGTTACGCAAATGGGTGTCGGCAGCACAGCCATACAGCTCAATACCATATTTCCATATGGGAGCTATAATTTGCTTGTATATTAACAATTTGTTATTTAATGACAGTCGTTTGTGGCGTAATAGCCATTTGTATTGGTTCAATCTGGTTTTGACAGTCTGCGTAACAATACGCACATGTCTAGCCCATAGCAGTCTCCTGTCTATGTTCAGACCCAGATGTTTGACATGGCTCTTGGCCGGTATGATTTCGTTATTCACATGCACCGTCGCTCTCCCATCATTGTTCTCACCTCTGAGAGAGAAAATGACGTGAGTCGACTTGCTGCTATTTACCCGAATATTCCATTTGCTGCACCAGTCAGCAAAGGCATTCAGCTGACGTTGCATTTCAATGCAGGCAGCCTGTGCACAGTATGAGGTCGCCAGGAACGCCGTATCATCGGCATATGTGGCTGTTAAAGCAGTTGGATTAGAGGGATTATTACTTTCGGTAAGACTAGGCATGTCCGAAACATATATATTAAACAGTAACGGTGCCAAAACACTGCCTTGCGGCACGCCAGCCAACATTGGCCGGACAGTTGAGGTGACACTATCACGTTCCCTCACGCAAAATGTTCGATTTGTTAAGAACGATTTGATTATTTGATACAGCGGTTCGCTCACATGCATTCGAAGCTTAAAAATAAGCCCGAATGCCAGACGCGATCAAACGCTTGCTTGATATCGAGAAATACACCCGAAGTTGGCAGGCCGTGCTCAAAGGCCGTATTGATGTGATCGACTATTCGATGGACTTGCTGTATGGTTCTGTGATCATTCCGAAAACCAAACTGATGGTCCGGAATGACACCACCATTGTCAGCCTCGTTCTCATCGAATGAGTGCAGTTCGTCTTCGACTTTCTCAAATAGCTTTGAAATCTGTGATAACAAACTAATCGGACGGTATGATTGTAAATCGGAACGACTATTTTTCGTTCCACTTTTTGGTATCATTCGTACCACAGCGCATTTCCATTGTGATGGAAAGTGCCGTAGACGAAGCGTATTGTTAAACAAAAGTAGCATAAAAAGAATGCCCTTTTGTGGTAATGACTTGATAACGAGCGTATCAATTTTGTCCATTCCTGTCGATTTACACATTAAGAGCTGGTCGATATATGATTTCAACTCATCAACAGTAACATGCCGTAGATGATGATGATTGCGCGAGGAGTCGGGCAGATCAACTTGCCGATCGAGTAGCGATTCAACCCTTCGACAATGAGCTGCAGATGCTGTGTCAAAGCGCCTAAAACGCCTCTCAAGATCAATGGCAAATGCCTCCGCCTGCTCCTCAACTGTTTGGCACCATTGGCCGTTATGATTTTTGAGTGTGTGCTGTAAGTGCGGCTGTTGTTTCAGGGCTCTAGTTGCCCTCCACAGATTAAAGTTTCCCTTTTTCTGTGGATCCGCGTTTTTCAGCACATAATTGAAGTACTCTTCACGGCGTTGCCATTACGTTGCCATTCGATCCAGTGATCATGTCGGCGTGTACGCTTATAGCGTTTACGTAATCTTCGCCCCAGACGCATTAATTCAATTTGATCGGCCGACCTTAAATATGGTCGTCTTCGTCGCCGGGAATTTGTATTGTTGTTGCTATCGGTATTATAATGGCTATTGCCATTATTATTAATAATGTTGGTATTACAATTGTAATTTTGTGATTTTGTATTTGCAGCACTGGCCGCAGCATAGATTTTGTTAACAAAATTCGTCAACATGTCGTCGATGTCAGCTGTTGACCTGATTTCAACATTCAAGTTTACCGAACTTTCTATGGACAGACGATATACGTCTAGTTTCGACTGTTTATTGAGCAGTCTGCCTGATTGAGTAGAAGGAGTGTTATTGACTTCACCGAATCCCACATGACGGGACGCATAAAAGTGGCCAGCTCCAGCTGAAGCAGCACGCAAATCAACCAGCAATGGTAGATGATCACTACCTAGATTAGCAAGCCGCCTGATGGTGAAGCGATGACGCGATATGCCACCAAACACGCAGAAATCAAGTACACTGGGAGTATTTCCATTAGCTGGAAAGTGAGTGGGCTCAGCCGTTGTGAGTACGTTGAGGCAACTGGACGACATTATAACATTGCGTAGAGCCATGCCACGCGCACAAGCACGCACATTACCCCACAGGCGATGCTTAGCATTCCAGTCGCCGCCAACTAAGCAATTTGCACCAATATATGCAAAGAATGAATTGTATTGTTCAACAGAGACATTGTGGTTGGGTGGCCAATAGCATGATGCTATATTCAATCCACCCAAATCTGTATGAACGCGTACAATCGCACATTGCACGTGTGACAGCGATAGTCCTGGAAGAGGTTCATGCCTGAGTCGATTTGAAATTAAAATGCCAGCGCCACCAATACATAGACGTGTATGTGGCGAATTAGCTTTGTGAAGAGTATAATTGGGTATATCGATGTGAGAATGTCTATTAAAATGCGTTTCGCACAACAGCATAATATCGATGTGATGGATGTTTAGAAAATTTACTAACTGTTCTTTCTTTCTAGATATGCCGTTGGCATTCCATATTCCAATACGAATGCCAATCATTTTGGAGACGATTGGCGTGAGACAATTTGGCAATCACTACTGTGACTAGAGCCGTTTTCATTGGTATCACTACCAGCAGCAATATCATCGTCCATGGCCATGGGAACGACAGCCGCTGCCACTGCCGCTGCCGCTGCCGCTGCCGCCACCGATAATGAGGACGACGATGGAGCCGACTGCGCTGATACAGACACCACTGATGGTGTCACTGGAGTCGCCATTGATCGCGACTCAGCCGAGTATGTGCTAACACTAGCGGACATTGCGGACGATGGAGGTCGTGACACGCTGGAAGTCACAGACAAAGTAGGGGCACGAATAAGACGATTTCCCGCGTCCATAGCATGGCGCATTTCTTGAACCTGCGCAGTAAGATTTGCCAGAACTTTCTCCTGATCAATGAGCATTTGAAATAACAGTGCATTGCTATCAGTGTTACAGCAAGTTTGCTGCACTCGCTCATTAGCTAGAATATTTTGGCTGGAGTATTGTACATTTTGTACGTTTTGATAAGAGTTACAGTCAAGCGGCTGCTGCTGCTGCTGCAGACGCTTCTGGCGAGACAACCGTTTTCGTTGCCTTTTTGACAACTGTTGTTGCCACTGCTGCTGCTGTTGCTGCAGCTGACTTTGTTTATTAGTTGATATAACCTGTTGTTGTTGTTGTTGTTTATGTTGATTTTGCAAGCTTCTAACATTTGTCCTATTTACAGATACAGCCCCCCCATCTGATGCTGATTTTGACGACGCTGTTGAGATTGCAGCTTTGACTGCTCCCCCCGGTCTAAAGGACCATTAATATGATGATCATTAGCAGACGATGAGCTTGGATAATTGGACGAATTCGCCGTTATGACAGTGTTCTTGTTCTTGGTATGTTTTTGTTTACCTTTATTATTATTGTTTTTATTCCCATTATTCTTGGGTTTATTGTTGTTATTTGTGCCCCTAATATTTTTATTTTTATTGTTAGTATTAGATTTGGGATTGTTATTGTTGCTCCCATTATTATTATTTTTGTTAATAACAATAGATTTTAAATTAGTATTAGCTTTAGCTGTTGCAATGGCCGATATGAGTTTGCCTTCGAGAGAGCGTAAGAAATGCCCACAGCCTTTGTAGTTGGCCGGATGGGCCATGCCACAGTTGGCGCATTTGGCAGGTAAATGGTTGGGCTTCCTACATTCGGCTGTCGAATGATGCTCGCCACATTTAACGCAACGCGCATCGTGACGACAATACCGAGCCGTATGATTAAACGACTGGCAACGATTGCATTGTGGCAAATTCTCGTATATACGTTTCGGCCATTCGAAACGTACAATGTGCTGGCATAGTACTCTCACCTGAAACACCTTCATATTCATCGTCTCGTTCGGTTCGAGTTCAATTAAATGAATGTTCGGCGAATACGTACCCTGGCCGTTTTTATTTTTATATGTGGGATTGTATACCGATCGGACTTTGTAGCCCATGCCCAGAAGCTCATCGCGTATGAGTCCGACTGGTGTGCTGGCATGTATGCCACGCACAACAACACGAAACGCACGCTCTTCACGCAACTGATACGTGTTGAATCGAATGCCATTACGATCCGATTCAAGGACTCGGACAATGGAACGCTAAGCATCGGGTGTTTTCGGATTTACACGCACCATGCTACCATTACCCAGTTTCACATTGAAATTAATAGCACCAACAATTGAATTCAATTTGACAATTAATGCACTCAAATTGATCTCATTGTGCCGCTTTGTTGAGAGTATGGAATTACTAGCCGATTCTGATTCTACTTCTGGCTGTTCTGATTGCCCAGACGCTTGCTGCTGCTGTCGCTGCTGCCGCTGCGTTCCCAATTTTGAGGCTTTGAATGTCTGGATGAGACGGTATTGTTGTTACGAGTGGTGGTATTTGCCGTTTCCGCTGCACCGGCTGTTGCTGCTGACGCCGCTGCCGCTGCCGCAGCCGATGTACTTGGGATAGCTGCACCCGAAAATGGAGCAGGACCCAGCATCGGAGCCGGAGTCGGAACGGAAACGGCAGATGGATGCGGCAACATCGACGACGACAACGATGAGGTCGACGACGACGACGATGATGCCGGCAATGCGGGTGTCGGTTTTTTGACTTGCTGACTGTTATCCATACGCTGACTGCCACTGTCCTCTGATTCAAAATCAGATTCATTCAGCATACGGAATCGATTTAAGCGTGACATGATCTTCGATTTGGGCTTGCTAGCAACTCGAGCCGCATCCAAATACATTGATCGGGATTGAGTTGAGGCCAAACGGACACTACGTCTGGCTGCTTTAATGCGTTCATTGCCGCGCGACTGAGGGAAACCATGTAAATTCCTATACATATTGATGCCAACATTGTTATTGTTATTGTTGTTGCTGCTATCCATGCCAGAACCAGCGGCATGAGATGCCACAACTTCGGCAAATGTTTGAATATCCCCACCACCCAGGGGACATATTGTTGGGTCAGATGTATCACTAGCAATAGCAGTGGGAGTCGTGGCAGCTCCCATCGCACCGCGATCAGTGTTAGCAACAACAACCGAATCATTGTTATTCAGTTGTTGTTGTTGCTGTTCCTGCTATTGCTGTTGACTATTTAGCTGCTGCTGCTGCTCTGATTGTTGTTGTTGCTGCTGCTGTTGCTGCTGGAGGACCTAAGAGGGCTAAGCGTGGCTCAGGCGCCGATCCAGCCCATGGCTTACCCGCCGGCCCCACAGCCGCCGGCCCCACAGCCGCTGGCCCCACAACCGATGGCACCACAACCGCTGGCACCACAACCGCTGGCCCCACAACCGATGGCACCACAACCGCTGGCACCACAACCGCTGGCCCCACCACCACAAGGCTGGATTCAAGTAGACGCGGACGGAAATGTGCCGCAGCCTCGACTTCAATAAAAAAATTGTTATGGCGGCGTCTACCCAATGAGGCCTTAGTGGCCCAATAAAACATAAAAATAAAATATAAAGATTTGTCTTTTTTTTTACACATTTCCTAGGTAAAAAAAAAAACGAGCGAACACAAAATTCTCAGAATGTGACGTCACATTCTGACATTCATGCATGAATAATGCACATTGCGTGAATGTCAGAATGTGACGTCACAATCTGAGAATTTTATGTTCGCGCGTTTTTTTAATTTTCCTGCTACAATTAAACGGGACTTTTCATGATGCTGCCACATTTTTCACATTGGGCCAGTCAGTCACAATCGATAATCCCATCGGTAGGCAAAACCAGGGATCGAAACTGCTTGAGGTATTCCTAAAAAAATCACTTTCAATAATTCTTAATAAATCACATTTTAAAATTATTTGTGATTAAAGAAAAAAAATATAAATGATTATTAAAATTGATTTTTATTATCTCCATCAAAATTAATTAGAAAATCTGATTTTTATTTTTTTCAGTTTTTTATAAGAGTTATTCAAGGCTTTTTTGAATAAAGGTATTTAAAAAAAATATATATATATATATAAATCTCAAACAGACTTTTATTTTCGATTAATAATTTTTATTTGTGAGGAAAAAATATAGATCTCAAAAGTCTTTTGGTTTATATTATTTTTGCTAACAAATAAAAGTCTTTTTAGAGTTTCATTTAAAAAGGCTTTTGAGACTTTTATTCAAAAAAGTCTTGAATAACTGTTATAAAAAACTTAAATAATAAAATCCAGTTATAATTAATAGTAACGACTAATTTAATTAAAAATCAAATTTAACAATTTTTTTAAATGGATATAACAAAAATCAATAGCAATAATTATTTATAACTTTTTATTCTTTAAGTATCAAATATAAGATTATTTGCTGTTTTTACAAACAACTTGATGTATTTTAAACATAATTTTTAATCACTCTTTATATGTGATTTTTTTAGTTGAAATTTTAATCATTAACATTTATTTTCACCTGATTTAGATATATTATTTTAAGTATTTATTTAGACAAAACTTAAAATGTATTAAATTAAATAAATAAGGAGACGCTCCTGCAAATGACTCTTGTCACAAACATCGCGATCATGCTTTTAATCGTTGCGAAAAACGCTTTATCCCGTTGTCCAAGCTCATCCTAAAATCTGCCATGATGCAAACTAGATCCTTTGCCAACCTGACTGGTGCCGATTGCTTCGTCCAGCTCCTCCATTGTCACCACTTGCAACAGCCACATCCAGCTCATCAGCATCGCCTTAGCCGCTGATTCTGTTGTTGTTGTACATTGTAGGTGATAATGGCATCGTTTGTTGTTTGTTGTTGCTGCCACATGCGAAATTGCTTGCTGCTGCTGGTGAAACTGCTGCACTTGCGCTGCTGCCGTTGGCCAATTGAGTGCTGATTAAAGCGGAGGGGGCGAGGCTGGTGCTTGTTTGTTGGAGGTCTGATTGGGGCTAGCGCGCTTTTCTATATCGCCCTCCGATTATCGTAAACAATTTAACTAATCAAAAATAATAGAAGTCAGATGGAGAAATTAATAAATATATATAAATTTAACAAATTTTATTTCATACTTTACCAAAAATATGTTGTTGTATTTGTGCTTACTTCTTTTTATTGCTCTTTCCATTTGTCTGTGGCGAAGCATCATAGTTCGAGTCTAGTTCACTTTCATCTTTCTCGTCCAAACACTCCTCATCATCGTATTCACCCAAGTTCATCTGAGCCTTGTCGTACATGGGCCGGTCCCGTGCCTTGGACAAGCTTGAATGTAACTGAGCCATTGAGAAATCCAACTTTGAATGCAAAGTGCGCGTTTCACAGACTTTTAAAATGGCAATAGGAATTTCGACAGTTTTCCTCGCGCCCTCGTAGTTCACTTTTGTTTCTGCCTGTAAGACATTGAACTCGCCTGTTTTCGCCTCTGGTCCAAGGGAAATCTGTTTTATGATCAGCTTGAGTGAGTTCACAACATACTCCAACATACTTCAGGCACATCAAACTCTGAAAGTGGCTCATTTTCACTGAGGGTAACACCATACAACGATTCAGACTCCATTTGTATGATTCAAAAAACCATTCTTGTGCAGTCAATTAGAAGTTGACGAAAACTTGTACTTTTTCACACGTGAAATGCTTATCATTAATTAATCGCGATTTATTCACTGTTTTAAAAGGTGATTGAAGCTTTACTTAAAATGTCTGCTTCTTCTTTGTTTTCTTTGTTGATAAACAACATAACATGTTTAGGGTTGCCACCTCGCAGAAATTTGGGCCTTCAACAGGGCAAAACTACTTAGCCTATAGAAATCTATCCTAAAATAATAATCATAATGCAACGATCTAATTTTAAATTTGTAAAAAGTCAAATAAGCTAGATAAGAGAATATAGATTTTTATTTTGCCAAAAGAACTTTTATGTTGGACCGTTCCTAAAAATGTGTCGTAAGGACGTGTCCATCTCTAATCGATATGCAAAACAAATTTTGCAATTGTTGAAATCGGCTGTGTCAAATGGTTTAATTGTTTAATTATAAAGAAAAAAACACACAAAACTAATTTTTGTGATATTAAATATTAAACATAAGCGTGCCATTCAACAAGAAGCAAAAATTATACACAAGTAAGTAAAAGCCTTTATAAGTAACGAATAAGCAAAACTGGTGTGGTGTGTGTGACGAATAAGCAAAACTGTGTGTGAGTGCTTTAGTAAATAGTTTTGAAGATCTCTGTTGACCTAGGCTTCAAAGAAATTATGCAATTCTGACCTTGTAGCACTCGAAAGTATCAATGCTAGGAAACGCGTCTTTCCAACTATAAGATGCAGGCTAATCTTATAGTATCCCTGTCTAGCTGTTTTATACCCTGTTATCAGGGTACAGTGACTCCCAAATTATTTTACTCACATTTTTTACTTCATATTTTAAATGAACTTATGTTTTAATGGTATAAAGACATTTATAACATTTAATCGAAGATTTGTTAATTATAATATTATTTTTTTATTTAACATTTAAATTACCTGAGTAAAGGAGAAAAGTAAAGCATTACATAGTTCAAAATGAAGTGAGTCTGAAAAAATGTGAGTGATTAAGAAAATTGTCTTTTGTTTAACAAGTATGAAGGAATTGGATTTTCTTAGCTTAGTATTTTATGTAATATTTTGCTAATTTCATTTTTGTGAAGTTTCATTATTTAAAATAAAATTTATCATTATGAGTGAATGAATTTTTTTTTGTCATTTAATTTTTTCTATTTCACAAAATATTAATCTTATCATTTATTCTTTTCAGGCAAAGTTGACGAAATCATTAGCTAATGCTAACGAATTTAAAATTGCAAAAAAAGTAAAAGAAACAGAAAGAATATTGAAGTTAACGAAAATCAAAAAGAAAAATATATAAATAAAAACTAAAAAAAAAAAAACAAAACAAAATTAAATGAAATTAAGGCCATTTAAAATTGAAAAAAAAAACACAAGAAACAAATTTAAATTTATTTTATAAAATTAAAAACAACTTAAGTAAAGAGTAAAATTGCAAAAAAAAAAGAAAATTAAAAAAAAAGGTAAAAAAAAATATAAAAAAAAATAAAAGAAGAAGAAAATAGAAGAAAAATTTTTAAATTTGGCAATTGAAAGAAGGAAATGAATGAACAATAAAGAAATTTGAATTATTCACAAAAAAAGAAAAATATTAAAAAAGTTAAAATACAAGCAACAAATTGAAAAGCTATTTAAAAATCTTTTAAATTTTTTAAGATTTTACTTCTGAATTCGTAAGCTATATTAATATATTAAATAATAAAAAATAAAACGAAATATATATATATATATACGAAATTAAATAAAAACAAATTTTTTTCTCAAAATGGTTGGGCGAAATATTAAGAAAGTATATAATTTTAAGAGAAAACTTAGTTCCGAAACTGAAAGTGTAGAAATTAAAAGAGTTAAGCAAAATGATGAGCTTAAGAAAATAGTCTCAGACAATGCAATAAGATCGCAAATGAATAGGGATTTAGAAACACCTAAACGTACTTCACAAAGGATAAAAAAAGTTGCACAAAAAGTGAGTTTAAATAGGAAGTCAGAGACACAAGAGCAAAGACAAAAAAGGCTCAAAAAAGAAAAAACTAGGGCTGCCACAAAAAAAACTTTAGAGACGAAGGAAGAGAGACTTAAACGCTTGGAAAAAGAAGCGCAACGCACTATAGCAAACAGAGCCTTAGAGACTCAAGAAGAGAAACTTAAAAGAATTGAAAAAGAAGCGCAAAGAACTATAACAAACAGAGCCTTAGAGACTCAAGAAGAGAAACTTAAAAGAATTGAAAAAGAAGCGCAAAGAACTATAACAAACAGAGCCTTAGAGACTCAAGAAGAGAGACTTAAAAGAATTGAAAAGGAAGCGCAAAGAACTATAACAAACAGAGCCTTAGAGACTCAAGAAGAGAGACTTAAAAGAATTGAAAAAGAAGCGCAAAGAACTATGATAAACAGAGCCTTAGAGACTCAAGAAGAGAGACTTAAAAGAATTGAAAAAGAAGCGCAAAGAACTATAATAAACAGAGCCTTAGAGACTCAAGAAGCAAGACTTAAAAGAATTGAAAAAGAAGCGCAAAGAACTATGATAAACAGAGCCTTAGAGACTGAAGAAGAGAAACTTAAACGCATTGAAAAAGAAGCGCAAAGGACTATATCAAACAGAGAAAAAGAAACAAAAGATCAGAGACTTGAAAGACTCAAAAAAGATGCACAAAGAGCTGAAATAAATCGGAATTCCGAGACTGATGAACAACTAATTCAGAGACTCGAAAATCAAGCTCTAAGAAAACGAGTCAACCAAATGCACAGCACTCAACTTTCAAAAAAAACCAATAAATCAAACCAAAAAACTGGTTAAAAAATCAAAACGAAATGTAGAAAATGTTGAAAGTATGAGTATAAATGAACAAAAAGATTCCGACTTTATTAGTGTTCGGAATTTGTTTCAATTAAATACTACTATATATGATTTGGTAAATAGCATGATGAATAAATGTGATAATAATAACAGAGTTGAGGTTGAAAAAAATATTTCGAAAATTTATCATCACCGAAATACAATATTAAATTCGTTTTGTAAAAATGCATGCATTCTAAAAGATAAATTTACGGCCATAAAAATAAAAGTAGATTCCACTTCCAATCCAGAATTTTCTTTAATATTCGGCCCATCATTGCATACACGACACTCGGAAGCGTATTTTTCAAGCGCATCGTACAATCCTTTAAAACTAAAAACAACTTTGATTTTAAACTCGGACGGAAGAGCTGAAAATATTTTTGAAAATGAGCAACATACAATTGAAAAATGGAAATGCAATCCAGAAATATGTAATATTGATAAAACGACAATATCGCACCAATATATTTCACTAATAACAACTTTCATTAATTTGAAACATGAAGAAATTCTCGGATTTTTTAAAAATATTGACAAATGCTCAAACAAAGTTGACAAACAAGAGTTACCCCAACAAAAATCGCCCGAAAAGGAATATGATACCTATGATTACGTGAAAAAACTAAGAGCGGGCCACCAGGACTATTGCTATGAGCATGAGAACAATTGTCATTCTGTCTTGCTTTTCATACGACGACTCTCTCCACATTTTCCATATATTCGACAGATTTTAAAATTAATATACACAATAAAAGTTGATTTGCGTAAAATTTATAATTTAACTATTGCACTGTTAACGGAGAATATTCATGAACTTAAAAATACAGCTGATCAGATAAATTTAAAACCAAAAGCTATTCGATAGACTCCTTTCCCTTTAGTCATGAAGGTGAAATATGGGATGAGTATGTACATTAGGGTGTCCCTTATTTGGTAAAAGTCAATATTTTTAAACGCATACGAGCTAGTTCTGTTCATTAGGTCCTAAAGCACTCAGAAATAAATTTTTACCTCAATCGGAGTATGATAACCCGTGCCGACTTGGATCGGAAAATTTAAAGATTATATGGGACAAAAAAAAATTTTTTTTTATTTTTTTAATTTTTTATATTTTTATTTTGTTTATCAGGTCCTAAAGAACTCAAAACCAAGTTTTCACCTTAATCGGAGTACGAGAACCCATTCAAATTTGCATCGAAACATGAAAAAACAGTATTTTAACACTGATTATACATTTTTCGATGATTTTTCATGTTTCGATGCAAATTTGAATGGGTTATCGTACTCCGATTAAGGTGAAAACTTGGTATTGAGATTCTTTAGGACCTGATAAACAAAATAAAAATATAAAAAATTAAAAAAATAAAAAAATTTTTTTGTCCCATATATCTTTAAATTTTCCGTCCAAGATCGTCTCGGGTTATCATACTCATTGAGGTAAAAATTTATTTCTGAGTGCTTTAGGACCTAATGAACAGAACTAGCCCGTATGCGTTTTAAAATATTGACTTTAACCAAATAAGGGACACCCTAATGTACATGCATTTAAGGAGCTTGAAAAAAATGAGTGCCGTAATATGTGGCTTCATGCTTAACGTTATGCTCTGCAGAAAACTTAAAAGAAATTCCTGACTATTTGTGGGATAAATCACATCATTTCCAAGATTTACTACATTATTATGAAAATGAGGAAGAATCTTTTTTTAATGATATGCGCATATGTCAATTCTGCCTTTTGAAACTTAAGAATGGGTCAATACCTCCGACGTGCGTACTTAATAACTTAGAATTTGATTCAGTCCCAGAATGCATTTCATGTCTAAATGAGTTTGAAAAATTATTTATTCAACGAGCAAAAGCATTTCAAGTGATTGCTCGAATGGACACAGTTATGGGTGGACATAATAAGCAACGACCAAGCTCCGAGGTTATTAAGAAAATTAAGGGACGAGTTTTTCATTTACCATTACCCCTTGAAAATACTTTGAAAAAGCTTCCGAGTCCAGAAGAAGCGATTCTGAAGAATCAAGATATAACAGTTATAGTAAGAGGTATTTCAAACAAAACTAGAAATGTATGGCAATCACTAATTGATATAAAAACTAGTCGGACGGTGCTACAGTCGAGCGGTACTCGACTGTCGGAGACCCCGTATTTATTATAAAGATATCTCAAACAACAAAAAGATTTTCATACTAAGACTTAATTTGGACTGATCGTTCCTATGGCAGCTATATGATATAGTAATCCGATTTCAATCAAATTTGGTCAGTATGTACGGGACATCTTTTATACATATTCTGTTAGTTTGGTTGAAATATCTCAAACAGCAAAAAAAGTTTTCCATACTAAGACTTGATTTTCAACTGATTGTTCCTATGGGATCTATATGATATAGTAGTTCGATTCCAACCAAATTTGGTCAGTATGTATGGGTCCATCCCATATGCATATTCTGTCAGTTTAATTTAGTTATCTCAAACAACAAAAAAGATTTTCATACTAAGACTTGATTTTCGACTGATTGTTCCTATGGCAGCTATATGATATAGTAATCCGATTGCAATCAAATTTGGTCAGTATGTATGGGACCAGCTTTATGCAAATTCTGTCAGTTTGGTTGAAATATCTCAAACAGCAAAAAAGTTTTCCATACTAAGACTTGATTTTCAACTGATTGTTCCTATGGAAGCTATATGATAAAGTGGTCCGATCCAAAATCTAAAACAAATTCGATCTGCTCTTAATATAGACGAACCTACATACCAAGTTTGGAGTCTCTAGCTCTTATAGTCTCTGAGATCTAGGCGCTCTTACAGACGGACAGACAGACAGACGGACAGACAGACAGACGGACAGACGGACATGGCTATTTCAACTCGGCTGTTGATGCTGATCAAGAATATATATACTTTATGGGGTCTGCCACGCCTCCTTCTGCCTGTTACGCACATTTTTTGTGTGACAAAGTTAATAGACCCCTTTACTTTTTAAAGTACGGGGTCTAAAAATGTTTGAAGCGTTAGAGTGGCTAAAAAATAATAATTCACTGTACTCTGATATTACGCTTCCTTATAATGCGGAAGCCCTTCTAGATGGTGTTAATGTAGACTGTATATACGACTCAAATTTAAATGATTTGGCAAACGACAACGGTATATCAGCAAATACATATGCAGATTCTGATAATAATATTAATGAACATGATTTAGAAGTTAATGATCCTAACGATAAGGCAATGCTTACACAAAAAAAAATGCTTCAGATGATTTTTATGAAAATATGACTATATATCCAATTATAGAAAGAAAAACTTGTGCTGAGCCCGCCACAGTGTATCAAGTTTTAAAAGTAATTGATGATTGTATTGATAATCGAGATGATAGTTTGGATCTGAAATGCTTTCCTGATATTTTCTGTAGCGGACGAAATGGTCAAGGCCAGCAACGAGAAGTTTAATTGAAGCCAGGAGAATTTATAAAATGGATTTTAAAATGCAAGCATAGTAGATTTCGATTGAATCAGCAGTATTTATTCTATTTACTAAATCAAACAAATATTCGGCAACTTAATGCGGGCATATTTCATAAGCTTAATATAACATCCTCCACAAAAAATCTTAACAAAAACAACTTTATGAGAATGATAGAAGACAATAAAGAAATAAATAATAATTTATCAACAATATTTGGTCGGCTACGAAACACAGAACAGTTCTGGAGGATAAGAAAAAATGATTTAAATTGTATGATCGAAAATTATGGACCCGCAACATTTTTCTTAACGCTTAGTCCTAGCGAATATCATTGGGATGATCTTCACGATTTTCTGTGCATAAGAAACAACATTTTACATAAAAAATCACGAACAATATCCAGTCTTATTGCTGCTGATCCTGTCAGTGTATCACTGTTTATGAATATGAAATTTAAGGCTATGTTAAAATTCCTACTGTCCAAAGATAAGCCTCTTGGAGAAATCGATCATTATGCTTGGCGTCTAGAGTATCAGTCAAGAGGTATGCAACATTTTCACACACTTTTATGGATTAAAAACGCGCCTATTATTGACAAGTCAAGTCAGGAGGAGGTTGCTGCCTTTATAAATAAATATATAACTTGTCGTCTTCCGCCAAAAGAAACTTTTCCAACTCTTTATAATCGAGTTTGTTAATATCAAACACATATACACAATAATTATTTTATTTTATTTATTTATTTATTGACTATTTCCTAGTGCTACAAGTAGGAGTACTTTTTAATTAATGCACTAGTCACACAGACAATCTTATATAAACATATCTCATATAAATTAAAATAATTATAAATTATAAATTAACAATTATGTTGCTTATCAAATAAACATTAAGTTGGAAAACGAAAATTAATCTTAAAATATTTATAAATACAATTTTTATCATTACTTTTATTATTATTATTATTTATATAAATATTATTACTATTATTATTAAAATGTCTATCATTAATACTATCATTATTACTTTCAGTACTATCATTACTAAATTTATTTTTATTATTTTTATTACATATGCTGTTGCAGGTGTAATTTCAGCTTAGAGCTGAAGTTTGGTGTGCTTCTAATGGTCTTAATTTCAAATGGCAGCTGATTCCAAAGTCGAACAACCCATACAAAAAAGTGCTTATCAGAGGATGCAAGTTTTATTCTAGGGCAAACAATATTACAGGTCCTTAAAGATACAGAAAAACGTAATTTGTCATATAGATAATCAGGCGATTTTGTAGTGATAATCTGATGGAGAAGAGTTAATACTTTTAATTTAGTCCAGCTTTTCAAATCTAAGTCAAAAATACGATTGGCATAACAGGTAACATGGTAATATCTTTTGAGTCCAAAGACGTAGCGTGCTAAATTGTTAAATACTACTTTAATCTTTTGCTGACTAGTACTATCACAGTTGGCGAAAATTTCGATTCCATAAAATAATATTGGCGTAACTAATGTTTTCGCAATAGTCATTCTCGTGTTTACCGGGAGCCACTGCTGTGTTAGCATAAGCTGTCGGAGAATGCCATATGTCTTTCCCACAGCTTTATTGATTTGGTCTTTCCATGTGAGCGTATTGTTAAATGTTATTCCTAAATTGTCAGCCTTTTCCACATAATCAATGTCTACGCTATCAACACGGAGTTTATTTAAATTGTCAACACTTACTTTCCTCTTATACATCACAATACACTTACACTTTGACGGGTTTAAGCAAAGACCATTGTTCTTTGCCCATTTACAAACACGTAACAGATCATTATTACACAACATGATACATTGGTTAATTTGACTTAAAGGACGACTCACATATAATTGGACATCATCAGCATACATATGGGCTTCACACATAGACAAAACGCTTGGAAGATCATTAACATAAATTGTAAACAGAAGGGGACCTAGGATTGATCCCTGTGGAACTCCACGCGTAGTTGTAATAAGTTCAGAGATTGATTGCTGTACAACTACGGCTTGTTTTCTATTACTCAAGTAAGAGCTCATTAATTTAATTGCAGTTGAGGAAAAATTATATAGTCTGCTTAATTTTGTCAGTAAAATTTCGTGGTTGACCGTGTCAAAGGCTTTACTAAAATCTGGAAGTGTCAATAGAGTTACTTCACTTTTGTCCATATGACTTCTTATGTCCTCAACGATTTTTAAAATGGCGGTTGTGCAACTTTTTCCTTTCCTAAACCCAGATTGCCTATTACTTAAAAAATTATTGGTGTCCATAAATGTTGTTATTTGAGATGCTTATAATTTTTCAAAGACTTTTGAAATATACGGTAATATTGCAATTGGTCTGTACTCGCTTTTAGCTTTAGGTATAGGCATGATCTTTGCGATTTTCCACGTGTCAGGAAAAGTGGACGTGGTTATTGCGTGATTTATTATGTGCGTTATATGTCCTAGAATTAGTGGAAGTAGTATTTTGACAAACTTCGGGCTAATTTCATCTAATCCAATTGCATTTGACTTTATTTTCAAAATGGACTCGAGTACATCACATTGACTAACATTATCAAATTTAAAACAGCTACCACAACTATTGAACGACACAGAATTCACATACGGATTACATGTTGCTGGACAAACATTAATATTGACAAAACTACTATTTAATAGATTTACATCCAAGTCGTCATTTATCACAGATTTAGCCCTTCCAATTCCAACATCCTTTAGTTCCCTCCATATTTTGTGTGTAGAGTTTGTACTGGAAAACTTAATTCCATAGTTTCTACGCTTAGCACTATTGATTAAATCATTTACTCTAC
>JBAMBJ010000423.1:0-34478 GCA_037043495.1 Drosophila recens | reverse complement strand
TTGCAAAAATCTTGAAAAAGGAACAACCGCTGTATATACAGCATAAGATTGTAATATGGGATTGTATTAACTCTCATATTAATTTTAATATTTATTTCTTGTTAATTTTTTAGGCATTAGATAAATGTAACAGCATTTGGAAAAAGTGCAAGTGGCCAAAGTCATCAGAAATTATTGTAGAGTGCTTGGGATCATCATTGCCTTTGCCGGTAGTAACGCGTTGGAATTCGCTGTACGACGCAGTTAAAAAATTTCTTTCACATAAAGAAAGTATAAATGAGCTGTGCGATAAGCTGAGCTTGGTCCATTTTTCACAAGGAGATTTCCAATATCTAACCATGTTTGTGTTGGTGATGGAACCAATTTCCTTCAAGGAGAGAAAAACATGAACTATGGTAAAATTTTTATAATATCCAATTTTTTTAACTATATATTTATTTCATTTTATTCAATATAGGTTATTTAATGCCAACTCTTGTAACTTTGAGCAATAGGCTGCAAAAACTCTCAAAAATCGAGGAACTGCAACCGATGTCCGCTGTTGTAGTGAAAATTGAGCAGCAGTTAAGGCAAAGATTTCAAAAATATTTCTTCTTGACACCAGATGCAAGTATAGCAATTGCGGCTACCGTGCTAATTCCATGCATCAAAATGAAATGGATTAAGGTTTTGGAGAAACTAAACCCAAAATGTACAGAAGAAAATATACGGAGTATTGTTTTGGACGCAATTTACAACTTTTATCTTAAGAGCTTGAGTGCATTCAATTTTGAATCTTAAGCAACTAGTAATAGTTTTTCTGAGATTACTCGATCATTTTGATTTTGAAATTGATGGTGAGTAGATTTTTTGTAATTGTAATAATTTGCTGATTTTCAAGATTTCTTATTTTGCAGATGATGAAAATAATCCCTATTCACCCGAGGAACAAAAAAAAGGTCAACGATCATTAATTTGCCATCAGCTATCGTGTTATTTGCAAGATGACAACATTCCGTATTTCAGCCAAACATCATCCGAAATGTTGTCATCTTGCAAATAACACGATAGCTGATGGCAAATTAATGATCGCTGACCTTTTTTGTTCCTCGGGTGAATAGGGATTATTTTCATCATCTGCAAAATAAGAAATCTTGAAAATCAGCAAATTATTACAATTACAAAAAATCTACTCACCATCAATTTCAAAATCAAAATGTTGAGTAATCTCAGAAAAACTATTATTGAATGCATTCAAGCTCTTAAGATAAAAATTGTAAATTGCGTCCAAAACAATACTCCGTATATTTTCTTCTGTACATTTTGGGTTTAGTTTCTCCAAAACCTTAATCCATTTCATTTTGATGCATGGAATTAGCACGGTAGCCGCAATTGCTATACTTGCATCTGGTGTCAAGAAGAAATATTTTTGAAATCTTAGCCTTAACTGCTGCTCAATTTTCACTACAACAGCGGACATCGGTTGCAGTTCCTCGATTTTTGAGAGTTTTTGCAGCCTATTGCTCAAAGTTACAAGAGTTGGCATTAAATAACCTATATTGAATGAAATGAAATAAATATATAGTTAAAAAAATTGGATATTATAAAAATTTTACCATAGTTCATGTTTTTCTCTCCTTGAAGGAAATTGGTTCCATCACCAACACAAACATGGTTAGATATTGGAAATCTCCTTGTGAAAAATAGACCAAGCTCAGCTTATCGCACAGCTCATTTATACTTTCTTTATGTGAAAGAAATTTTTTAACTGCGTCGTACAGCGAATTCCAACGCGTTACTACCGGCAAAGGCAATGATGATCCCAAGCACTCTACAATAATTTCTGATGACTTTGGCCATTTGCACTTTTTCCAAATGCTGTTACATTTATCTAATGCCTAAAAAATTAACAAGAAATAAATATTAAAATTAATATGAGAGTTAATACAATCCCATATTACAATCTTATGCTGTATATACAGCGGTTGTTCCTTTTTCAAGATTTTTGCAAAATCAGTTGACGCAAGCAAATTTAAAGTATGGCTGCAGCACCTCTGGTGTTTGGGCAACCACTTTTCATTTTCGAAAATTGGCAGATCGTCATCATCATCATTTTCAAGTGCTTGACTGTCACTTTCTAGCCCGTAATCCTTGAATGCCTTTACAAAATTTGAGCCGTTGTCTGTTACAGTCATAATTATGTTGGAGCTTTTTAACCCGAAGGTGTTGTTAATCTCTGAAATAAGCTGCGCAACTTTTTCAGAGGAATGTACTCCAAACATTCTTCTGCATGCTAAAGCCATTGATTTTCGCTCAAAATTTTCAGTTAGCCAATGGCACGTATAGCCTAAGAAGCTTCTGCGGTTTCCGGACCAGATATCAGCCGTTGTACAAAAGTATTTCGCAGAGGAAATATATGATTTAATTTCTCTTAGCATATTGGTATACTTATCAGACAATTTGAGTACAGCTGTTTGCCTGCTTATCACATTCAAGCCGTTATGCTCAAAGAGATCAATAAAAGATTTTTTTTCCAGGATCGAAACAGGCAAAGCACAGTCAACTATTGCGTGCAATAGCTTTTCGCTAAATATCGATTGCGCATTTTCGCCAGAAGCTACACCTGTCTTCATAGTTTTGTACTTGACAAAAAGTTCTTGGTGCTTGACACGTAAATGTGAAATAAAATTGGAAGTCACTCCACCGGTTCCCCTTATGATTCGGTCGCAAGCAACACACTTGGCACACGTTGTCTTATCTGAAATCTAAAAAAAAAAATAATAATAAAATAAAAATAAATAATTGTTGTAAATTTAACAATTGTTTTTCAGACCTTCTCCACTTCCACATAAAAATCATTTTTGAAGACTAATTTTTGCAAGTCATAGGACGAATCCAAACATATATTTTTAGGAGGCGGTTTGGACTCTCCACTTGTTATTGACCGTTTCCTCATGCTAGTGGAAGGCTTGAAATCTGCATCTTCCAAATCGTCATCTGCCGAAAAATCGCATTCGCTCCCAAATATAGGTTGTGACATTTTATCCTAAATTTAAAATGTTGTTTTATGTTTTTTTTCACCTGTCCCGCCATTAATACTTACCAAATATTATTACACAATTCGAAAAATGCACTACAATAAATTCAGTTTTTACAAAAGGCCACTTCACACTTTAACAGGTCAAATACGATTGCTCAAATGTATTCCTCAGGAGGGCTTTATATAACAAGCACAAAGCAACTATAATCAAAAGCTTTGGCTACTTTGATTGTGAAAATAATTTTAATTTTACTAAATAATCGTAAAAAATCTAAAATAATCAGAAAAAATCAAAAATAATCCGAAATACTCAAAACGATTATTTTTGATATTTTTTTATTTTTTCCGACTATTTTGAATAATCGTAATAATTCTAGATTTTTTTTGATTTTTTCTAATCGTAATCATTAGATTATATAATCATTACGATTATTTTTAATAAATAATCTAATTGATTAGTAATTTAATCGAGTTTAACAGGTATGATTTAACTCTGATTATACATTTTTCGATGATTTTTCATGAATGGGTTAACGTACTCCGATTAAGGTGAAAACTTGATTTTTGAGTTCTTTAGGACCTGATAAACAAAATAAAAAATAAAAAAATAAAAAAATTTTTTTTTTGTCCCATATAATCTTTAAATTTTCCGATCCAAGTCGGCACGGGTTATCATACTCCGATTGAGGTAAAAATTGATTTCTGAGTGCTTTAGGACCTAATGAACAGAACTAGCCCGTATGCGTTTAAAAATATTGACTTTGACCAAATAAGGGACACCCTAGTGTACATAACATAAATAAAAAATCCAAACCAATCAAAAATCTAGCTTGTTTTAAAAGTTATTAATAAATATTATTAATACAGTCGAACTTCCCTAACTCGAACTTCCCTAGTTCGAATTTTCTCTAACTCGAACTTCCATAAGTCGAATTTCTCCGTAACTCGAACAAAAATATTGGCCCGTGCTTCTGTAAGTCGAATTTTTCGGGAAAATCTCCAATAAAGTTTGATTTTTTTTCGTTTCTGTTTTATGTTTTTGTTACCGGCTCGTTTGGATATGTAATATTGATGTATAACATTAACATTTGGAGATGCAATATGATAGAATATTGCATCAACAATTATTTATTCTTGTGAAATTGCTATAGGAAAGATGTTCGAAATGTACTTCTTTGTCAGTGCATCAGTGTACTTACATATTTAAAGAAATATTCAAACTTATTAGTCAAAAAATTTGAAAGTAGACCAATTTAATTGAATTTTATGAAAAATTTGGTATCTCAGCAAAAACCGTTTTCATTATATTAAAAAATGGAAAATTAATTATGATGACATTTGAATCGGCAACTTTTTCTGGATACAGCAAAAGAACGACGAAACCAATATTTGAGAATATTGACAGGTCTTGAACAAACTGGAATCCTTTTTTGTTGAAAATAACAAGAAAAATTTCAATTTTAAATGTATTTATGATTCAATGCATTTGTAGTTTCTTTTAAAATACTAACATAAAAAAATTCCCTAACTCGAAGTCTCCCTAACTCGAACTTTTTTCTTGGATAATGGTGATTCGAGTTAGGGAGTTCGACTGTATATATTTTTGGATTTCGCCCGATAGTGCACTGACGAGCACCGCGAGCGCCTAAATGTATGCAGACATTTTTTCTAAAATTTTATATATATTTTATATGAACACTAGCCAGAAAAACTATTCGTACAACATTTTTTTACTTTAACAGCTATTAAAAGTCAAGTCATCATAGTAAAAAAAAAAAATTTGGAAAGGTCGTTTAAATTCCGTTTAAATTATTCAAACCCTTAAGTACTCATTGAAAAATTCGAATTTATGTGAAAGTCTACTTTTTCAACTTTTATCCTCGATTTTTTAAAAAAATATTTTGGTGCAAAAAAACTCTTGAGACAATTCTAAGAGTAACAGCAACAACAAATTTTCAAAAATCTCCGCTAGAATTTTTTATAGTTTTTTGAAATATTACTATTTTTACCCCTTTTCCTACTTTTCACAGGAAAAGTGGCTTATTAGATATTTTAGCTATCAGTCGTGTACCGAAGTAACGGAGATAGAACCGACTACATGCCAGAATAGGTTATAGGTTAGGCAGCGTTTCTTCACTGTTTAATTGATAAGCACATTTTTAAAGTGGTCAGGTTTGACTGGGAGATTAAATCTAGATACTTGAACAGAAGATCCAAAACATGCTTTATTAACTTACGTATGAAAATAATTATTACTATGAACGATACTTTGGTATTTTTTAATAATTTAATTTTAATATTTATATGCTGATGTGTAAACACTTTCTCATCATATTTCTTTCTCGCCAATGCGCATGGCCAAAATAATTGCAGTGGAAACGAAAGGAAGGAAGGGAGGGGAAAGTGAAAGGATAAGCGTTTGTTGAAAAATTACATAGCTTTGAGCTTTGCTTAAATACACTAAGTGTTTAATGTCTGCTTAAAATAGAATTGAGGCCACTAATCAAATGATGAATGGGTCGCGAATTTGCCGGATTCTCATTTATATTTGTAAGTTTGATATTTCTGTGAAATCTTTGAAGTCCTTCATAGGTATTTCAGCGCTGCCTTGTGTCGTGCGTGTTAACAAGATATGTTTTTTACCTGAGTGATAACATACGTGTACATAAAATGTCTTAACAGTATTTTCTAGAGCAACTCTATGCCAGCACAGTTATTTCGGTGCAAAGGCGAACGCGAGTATTGCGGATATGCTGATGCTAGCAGACGATGCGAATGGCTTCAATATGAATGAGGAACAGATTGTCAAGTTCATTAAGCCACTCGACAGGGGACCTTATTTTGATACATCCGCCACAAAAAATGTGACTTCATTAGTTGGTAAAACGGGCCATCTCAATTGCCGGATCAAGAATCTCGGCAATAAAACGGTTAGTTGAGATTCAGATTGGAATATTATAATTATAGTTATATTATAGTTATGTACACAATAAGAAAACTATATTAATATTATAAATTTAGGTATCTTGGATACGACACAGGGACCTACACCTTCTGACGGTAGCAGAAAGCACTTATACATCGGACCAAAGATTTACTTCCATCTACAATAAGCAAACTGGTGATTGGTCCTTACAGGTAATGGGAACACTGCCAATACTAGTTCTATTTTACTAAATTTTTTCTCTGTTACTTAAAATACTACTGTGGGCAAAAAGTACCGGGAATTTTAAATTTAAAAAATGTTGGGATTCCAATTGGAAAAAATGTTTGTACTTTTAGGTTGGCACTACTATCATTAACATCTGTGCAAAATTATGCGTTAAAATATTCATTAGTGAATAAGTTACGATTAGTTTTGTACGACGCCAAATGTGCATTTGGCGATTTTGATTGAATCTTCTCAATCGACCCGAAGCGATGTCCTCGGAGAGGTCTTTTGAGCTTAGAAAATAGCCAGAAGTCACACAAAGATAAATCAGGCGAAAAAAGTAGCTGCGGGACAATTTTGGTCGAGTTAGAACACATAGAACAGGGGCAGTATGAGAGGGCGCATTATCATGTTGCAAGAACCATGAGTTGTCAGCCCATAGTTCTGGCCTCTTTTTACGCATAGCTTCGCGCAAACGACGCATATCGCTCAAAAAATATTCCTTGTTAACAGTTTGGTCGGTCGGAAGGAATTCATAATGAACTACAACACGATAATCCAAAAACTGTCAACATGACCTTGATTTTTGAGCGAATTTGACGCGATTTTTTCGGTCTCGGCCCACCTTTTGCCGATATTCGCTCGATTGATCGGTAGTTTCCATGTCGTAAGCGTAGATCCAAGTCTCATCGCCCGTAATAATGCGTTTTATAATATCCTGATAGTCAGAAAACATTGTTTCACACACTTCCACGCGGAGCTTTTTTCGATGAAATTGACCGTTTTTTGGCACAAAAATCGCCAAATGCACATTTGGCGTCGTACAAAACTAATCGTAACTTAAACACTAATGAATATTTTAACGTATAATTTTGCACAGATGTTAACGATAGTAGTGCCAACCTAAAAGTACAAACATTTTTTCCGATTGGAATCCCAAAATTTTTTAAATTTAAAATTCCCGGTACTTTTTGCCCACAGTAGTATAAGTGAAGTGTACATTGTATTCGCTGACATGTACATATGTAACAGGGTAGAAGGCAGCATTCGACTCTATTAAATGTATTTTCCGCCTCACACGCACAGTTTTTAAAACATTTAGTTTTGTTTGGTAGTTAACGTGAACTACTATTATTAGCTATCATCCTAGAAAGTCTCACAAGATCGGACACATAGAAAAGTTCTTATGGCTAATTTAAGTTTGTAAGCAAATTGCCTAAAAGTATGCCACAATACTATTTTATATATTTAAATAAGTAACGGGTATCTTATGGTCGGAAACACGACCATAGCCTTTCCCTTTTGTTTCATTTATTTAACTTGAAGACATTTTAAATTCTTTTAAAATATTACATGTATTCCATTTAGATCAAATATCCCCAAATTAGAGATTCTGGAGTCTACGAATGTCAAGTGTCAACGAGTCCTCCAGTTGGATACACAATGATCTTCTCAGTTGTTGGTAAGCTAACATATTTTCCATATGTTTCTTATTTGACTTTTAGAACCAAGTAGAAAGTTTTATTGAAATTTTAAAAATTAATTTTAAAACTGATTCAGCTCGCGTTCAGATTGGAAAATTCAGTTTTTTGGGAGTACTTTTAAACGTATTTTAAGATAACCTAATTATTTGACGGCGATGGCGATAGATTGTCTTCCACATCGGAGTTGCCTTTTGTATACAAACTGCGCTTGGTGTTGCTGGAACGTGACCCGAGTTGCGTCTATGTAGTCTCCGACAGCTCTTAAAATTTCTTCTTCCGTCGTCTATCAGCGGTGGCGCTTTATCCGGTAGAAATTCTATGGGTCGGGCTTCGGCCAATCCTTCGGATTTATCCACAACATTCATAGATGGACGAGAGGGCTTATTAAGTTTTCGCTTTGAGGTATTCTAATAGAACTAACAATATTTGTTATTGAATTCTAGTAGTATTTGAATTCTTACTATAACTACTGGATGTGTGTATTTGTGGCTTTTACCCCATCAAAAAGAAAACAAATATATGTGTATTGCCATAAGTGACAAGCCAGGTTAAGAAAAAAAATGCTGGCAGTATTACAGATTCTAGTCCAACATTTGCTGCGCGGATTGGCAAAACCCAGTAAAATCCAATCCGTCCGAGCGCGAACGTGTCCCTTGATCCTAGCGTAACAAGTTTAGGTTTGGTGTCAGATTAAAGAAGACGGGATAAAAAGGACTTGGACTTGGAGCTTAAGCAACCTAATTAATTTTGTTTTTTCGCCAACTTGTTTTAGTTCACGAAATCAAAATCTAATTAGTGTGCAAAAAGGGTGTTCCTAAAAATGATTAAGTTTTGCTTGAATATAATTAAAATTAAGATTTTAAGTTAGACTCGTTCAAGATTTTTTAAATTTAATTCCAAAAAATTTAAGTCTTAAAAATTAATGAAGTATGGAAAGCAGAATTAAAAATATAAAATAGTTTTTTTTTACTTTAATTTAACCAAGGCTCCAATCGAATTCAATACAAGGATATCATAGGAGATAAATAACGATACACTCGATAACAATAAAATATGACAACATCTACTCTTTCAGAACCAATAACAAGTATTCCGGGGGGTCCCGAATTATACATCGACTTGGGCTCGACGGTTAACTTAACATGCATCGTGAAACATCTTCCGGATCCGCCGCTAATGGTGCACTGGACTCACAACAATCAGGTAAGACTTGCAACTAAACTTTGCGTTTTCCAAAACATTAACAATGAAATGTTTTAATTTCTTAGGAAATTAACTACGATTCCCCAAGGGGAGGAGTTTCAGTTATTACCGAAAAGGGGGATATAACCACATCATATCTGCTAATACAACGTGCTCAAATATCCGACTCTGGCAGGTATTCCTGTTTGCCGTCAAATGCAAACTCTAAATCTGTTAATGTTCACATTTTAAATGGTAGGAATGTGATGCAAATACAAATATCTTCTGAGAATTAACATCTTATTATTTTCGGTTTATTTAGGAGACCATCCAGCGGCTGTTCAAGGAGCAAATACTTTTGTAGGACTTAGTTTAAATGTGCTAGTTTTTATAATGGTTTTTGCACATATGTAAGATTATTATTATATAATAATGAATTTGAATATCTTGTAAATATATAAATACAAAGTACTTACAAATTTAAAATAAATAATAAATTAGATTTGAAATAATATATTTAAGAGTTTCGCATAATTTCAAAAACTAACACATTTCTTAAACTGTTTCTTAACTCTGCGATTGGCGGGGATCCAACTGTAATCGATGATTTAATCAAACTATAGCATTAATCTATCTTTTTTTTTAAGATACAATTTATTTAAGATTACTCTTTGGGCCTTTTGACAATCTTAATGTTAAATTTATATCGCTAAAGGGACTACAAAGAGAATATAAATAGACAAAAAACTTTTAAAAATCTTTTAAATATTGTTGCGGTCCGTTTGCATTGAAACAACTCAACAAATTATTATTATAACATCTTCAAAAGGAAGAGTGCGACTTATGTACAATTTAAAGCCATATTTTGATTTTAAATAATTTTAATTTGGTTCGCTAAACGCTTTATCTTCAGCTAAAAAACCAACGATGGAAGCGGCAGAATCAGCACTTATCCAAATGAGTCCGAGAAATAGTGCTTCAAAAACTCCGATTAGTGCGCCAGCGCACACGTCCAAAATGTAATGACGTTTTAATATAAGCCTAGAAATCACAACGCTTATAGCCCATGCAGTGATTGGCATCCAGAAAATAACCGGAAGGGAGTGCAGTTTGGTGAAAAAGACTAGAACATAAAAAGCCCTGGATGCATGTCCTGATGGAAAACTAAATTTATCGGGTCCAATTGTTAACATATCAGTTGCAGCCACTGGGCGTCGTCTGCGCACATACGCCTTTAACACAGCTACAATAAGAATGTCCAATAGGAGTCCGATCAGCATATTCACTTGCATTTGGTACAGATTACTGGAATTGAACAACCATATAAATGCAACCCACGTACAGAGCCAAGCGATTCCATCACAAGACACTTCTAGAAATTTGCAGTGGATCTTAAGAGATTTGAATGATGCAAATTGAAGCAGAAACGAAACAAAACGATCCGTCAGCTTAACATCCTTCTCCAATATTGACTTTAACACGGGTGACATTTGACTCTGTAATTAGATAAAAAAAATAATGTTTTATCAATACTACCTTCATACGGAATGTTATTCAAGCATCGTATTTATGTACTGCAGTACAGTTCTTGTACACCAATGTTTTATTACCGATTTCATGTTGAGAGCTTCTGTTTAGGATTATTTCGTGCTTAGGACTTGTTCTCCTTTAATACGTAAACCAAAATTTTATTCAACTGATAAAAATAAAAAACATTCCGATGAGTTGTTCATATGTGGTTTCTAGTGATGTAAGACGTAAAGCCACTATCGACGGCGTAAATGTTGGGTCTTCAGCGATATTTCTCGATGTTTTTGTAGACTTCGATGTATCGATGTTGCATGGCGATGCATCGATGTTTTGCAAATCATCGGCTGCCGCACTTTCAATACGCTCTTTGCGCCGCTCTAACTGAGTTTATAGTAATTTGAGCAGTTTGCAATGCTTAACTGATTAAATTTATTTAAATTGGTCAGAGAATACTATAGCTTACATATGTTCTTATTTTCATCAAAAAGCCTTCATATAGTTTTCATTTATACTTTTAAGATAAAAACTGTCTGAAACTTTAAACCTGCTATGAAAGCAGACGTTTTAAGAGAAAATGAGCGTTATCAAACTAAGGAATTCTATTTTTCTTCTACAAATGGTATGATTTTCTACCATTAGACATACATCGATGCATCGATGTTTCGACCAAATGTACCAACATCGATGTTTCATTTTGAAAACATCGATGAATATCGACATCGATGTTTCCACTCATATTTACATCACTAACTCACAGCCTCGCTTCGGCGCTCGGATAAACATTATTAATTTTTAAGGTGGGTTCTCACTGCTGCACAATGTGAAATCACATTTTGTCATGCTTTGTGATGATTTGCAGAATACGTCAAAGTGTTTACATTGGCAACACAAAATTTGTACTTCACAAAATTGTGGAAAGCCTTGTGAAAAGACTTGTGACAGCTTTCAATGTAAACACTGCCAGTCAATGTGACAGAGCATCGCAAAAAATCAAATGGAATCAAAATGTTCCCAAAATGCTCGCAATTGAACAATAACAAGTTCCACAAAAAGAATAAAAACAAAGAAATGTCACTTTGCACATGTCCTTTAATTAAAAAGGTTGCATTTTCTAAAAATAATTAATAAGGAGCAAATAATCAGCCGTGGACGTCGGGTAACAATCCAGTGGCATTCTGATTCAATCCACAAGCTAATTGAAGCTGTGGAGGAGTCAGAATGCCTCTGGAATGTATGTAGTGAAAACTACAAGAACCGGGAGGCCAAGGAAGCAAGTTGGAAGCAAGCTCTGTTTCATCTTGGTAATCCATGTCATTCAGATAAATTAAAAACAATGTTTAAGGTCCGTAAAAACAACAAATAAAATATTAACTTTGACGTTTATGTTTTCACAAATGTGTAGAAAAACCAACATGCTCGATGTGCTTTCACAATGGGATTGGGCTCAATTGAGCTGCTTCAACTTTAACAGGAGTTAACATAGTTTTTATCAAAATTGTGTCAGCCTCCTTCGCAAAAAATTTTTAACAGAATGTGAAGGTGGTGTTTACATTGGATTGTCACATTTTTGTGACTTCACAATTTTGTGACTGTGCATTTAGTGTTCACATTGCCTTGTGACGTTGTGAACAGCTTTGTGCAGCGTTTGTGAAGCGTTTGTGACGCAGTGAGAGCCAACCTTTAGTTATAAGTCAAATAAATGGATTAAGAAATATGATAATCATAACATATCTTAAAACCACCATAAGGTGATTCAATGAATGAATTTTGTAATAAAAAATCCAGTTGTTTAATTGGCAATTTATATCGTGGAAACGTAGTGGAAACGATATATCGAAACTAAGAAAGTTTTTCAATACATCGACTATCATCATTGGCCGCGTTTACAAGAAAAAATCGACAACAGAATATCGATTAAATTGGCGTCGTTGTTCTGGTGAATCATGATTTCAAAATTTTGTGATTATGATGACTTAAAATTCATCACCAAAATAGTACGCTAAAATTTTGTGATTGTGATGCTTTGTTATCGATACAACGAATCGTAATCAACAGAACACAAGATTTGAAAATAAATGGGACAAAATTAATAATGGTTAATGAATATGGTTAGGAAAAGTGCTTAGGGGGATTCTGCTGGTTGAAAGGCTGTTTTTGGACCTTTTTTAAAAAAATCTTATTTTAAAACGGAAATACGTTTTTAAATTGTGTTTTTTTTTAATGTATGAAGAACATATTATATTAAATAAAAAAACGTAAACGGCGCACAGTGGGGCCATTGCTCATTTAGCTTTGCAAAAATCGTAACTTTGCAACCAAATGAGAAAATCGAATAATTTAAATGGCATATGAGAGATAACTCTTCAACCTATGAAATAAGTGTTTAAGAAAAGTGCCACGCCCCCTAGATGCTTACTTAGGTGCTATCAAAGTTGAAATTTGTAAAATTGGAGAAAAAATAAATTTTATGGCACCTAAAAATAAATATATTTTAAAATTTTTGATTATTATACCCGTTACTTATAAAAATAAGTTAAAGGGGATATTGTATTCGTTGCAATGTATGTAACAGGGAGAAGGAAGCATCTCCGACCCTATAAAGTATATATCGAGCCCTATTTGCGACAATAACGTATGCGCCAAAACGCAATTTTACAGGAGAGAGTTTTTTAGGTTTCGTTAAGTTGATTTCTTCGTGTCATTTGTCGCTTACGTTATTATTCACAGGTCAATATCTTCGTAAATGTATAAAATAAAAATGTAATATTTTAGGAGCAGATGGGGGTGGTGTTTATAAACATATTGGCATAAAAAAAAATTTCGGAAAATGGCGCATACGTTATTGTCGCAAATAGGGCTCGATATATTCATGATCAGCATCAACAGCCGAGTCGATATAGCCATGTCCGTCTGTGTAAGCGCCTAGATCTCGGAGACTATATGAGCTAGAGCAACCAAATTTGGCACACAGATTTCAATAAACCCCACGCAGATCAAGTTTGTTTCAAAATTGCCACGAAACGTTTTTAAATGATTTTATCCCGGGAAGTCCTGGAATCGAGAGTTATCGTCCACCAAAGTTTAAAAATTTTCAAAATCTAGTGTTTTGCATGGCCGCAGGCGGAAAAACTTGGCAAAAATTATTTCTTTGGGGTAAGCGTTACAAAAAAGTAAAAAAAAAGCATTCGGTAGAGAATTCATCAAAGATTAAAAATCCAAAAAGGATTTTCGGATCAAGTAAAATTTGTGGGTAGTACAACCTTTTAAAGTTTACCCATTTAAACTTAAAAAACACTAGATTTTGACAATTTTTCAACTTTGGTAGACGATAACTCTCGATTCCAGGATTTCCCGGGATAAAATCACTTAAAAACGCTTCAGCATTCATTTGTGTGCGCCGCGGCGTTAATAATAAATATTAAAAGCTTTGACATAAAAAGAAATGACAACTTTGATTTTGCCAAAAATTTCAACAAAGCGTTCACCAGAAGCTTATCAACAATTTTTTGATTTGTGATACATGATTACTGATTGATTAGTTCTAGTGAACACGGCCATTATGTCAGTTTGATTCAGATATCTCAAACAACAAAAAAGTTTTTCATACTAAGACTTGATTTTCGACTGATCGTTCCGAAGCCAGCTATATGATCCAAAATCTAAAACAAACTCGATCTGCGTGCAATATTGACGAACTTATATACCAAGTCTCTAGCTCTTATAGTCTCTGAGATCTAGGCGCTCTTACAGACGGACGTGGCTTTATCGACTCCGCTGTTGATACTGATCAAGAATATATATACTTTTTAATAGACCTCTGTACTTTTTTTTAAGTACGGGGTCTTAAGATTATAAATTTTATTATTATCTAATAGGCGAAGTGTGAAATCATTTTTCTGAAATGGTTTATTTTTTCAATAGTCGAGAGTGTAAATAAAAGTCAGTGCTTTCAAGACCTTTCATTTAGTCTTTAGCAATTCGTTTTACGATGGCCACTCTCTGGATTTTTGTAATGTTATGCAGTTTTTCACTGAACAATGCAGTCGGCAACGGCAGTTCTACTCAAGGGTCCCAGGTAATATTAAATTTCTTTTAAATAATGTACATAATTTTCATAATCTTAACATTCCTTTATTAAAGGGCGAAGTGCAGGAAATACAAAGTCGCAAAAGCAATTCCCATATGTTAAGGTATGTGTATAAAAATATCTGATATATAACGATAAATGCAAGGAAAGACTTAAATTTTTTTCTTCTTCACTTTACATCAGATTTATCAAAGAAAAAATGAGAATCCTCTTTAAAATTTGAGCTTTTACTCTAAATACTAATACAGGATTATTATTATATGAAATTTTTTTTTTTCAGATTATACGATTGGTCCTGTCCGACTTACAGTAATTCAAATGGCATCACAACCATTGAAGTTCCTGGGCTGGAACCCTTCGAAGTGCTTTGCAATTCCGATCTGGCAGGTCCTGGCTGGACTGTGATTACATCGCGGAGTAATAGCGACCTGAACTTCTTCCGAAATTGGGCAGAATATAAACGTGGTTTCGGAAATCTGACAGGCGACTTCTTTATCGGATTGGACAAACTGCATGCGATAACCGTATCACAGCCACACGAAATTTACATATACCTCGAGGACTTTGACGGTAACAAACGCTTTGCGAGGTACGATGAGTTTCTGATTGGCCCCGAGACTGATAAATATGTGATGGCTAAATTGGGCACATATGTGGGAGACATGGGTGATTCTCTGGCGTATAATGCGAATAAGAAGTTCACAACATATGATAGCAATAACGACATCAGTAAAGGCAATTGTGCGGAAGAGCACATGGGTGCCTGGTGGTATGGCAACTGTGGTTATGCGTAAGTCAACATGACATTTGTATTAATTTAAGTACACTGATTCAATCTATTCCTAAAGCAATATATTTGGCCTCTACTTAAATGGGTCCTATGGCAGATCTCTGGAATACAAACGCATGTATTGGTTTAGCTACTCATTCAAATTGATGCGCATGATGGTAAAACCCAAGTGTTCTTGTTCCCATTGATGATAATCAATAGCAATAATTTGCATACTTACCCACATATGGATTTAATAAAAATAATAACTAATGAGAATATTTACATCACACTATTCTTAGTAGGGGAATTAAGTTCATTAAAGGAACATGATCACTAGGGTGGGTCAATTTTTTTCACTACCAAGCGTTTGTCAAAATCGTAATCTACGTCGAATTCTAAGAAAATTTGCCAAGAAACCATGGGTTTAAAATAAAATTCGAGCTTCCGATTTTTAACGAAAAACTTTTCGTAATTTCTTGTCATTTTGAACACGCATCAAAAATATTTTGTTTTACTTAACATTTTTTCAAGAATTTTAAAATTTTTTAAAAAAGTAAAAATAAAAAAAAATTTAGTTTTATCATTACAATTTTTTTACATAAAAAAAATCTGAAAAATATAAAATTACAAAAAGTGGCACTCATTTGCATTTGACCGTAAATTTACCCCCTTTTTAGAGCCACACCACAGTAATTTTTTTTTTCAAAAATGCTTTGAAGTATTGAGAATACGTAGTTCAAGTTACAACCCGGTATCAAGTTACAACAGCGGTGAAACAAACCGCGCGCTGATACAAAGTCCAAAAAAAATGGTACAAAATTTGTATGTACATATTTTGTATGTGCAATGTGCCGAGTGACAAAAAATTTTTTTTTAATAATTTATGTATAACTTAATATATTGTTATTGGAAATCAGAAATTTTGGGGCATGAAAATGATTGTGTCCAAAGATATTTAGTGTTTGCAGAAATATACGTCAGTATAATGAGAATAAAAACACATTAAATCAAAATGCGTTGCAGAAAAACACCCTAAACTTAAACCAATTAAAGCCCATTCTAACACGAAAATTGAAACTGTCTTGCAACACTGGTTCCCCTTGCAATGCACAATTATGTATGTATAATACATTTTCTCAAGAATATGAATATTTTTTTTTGTTTTCATTATCAGAAAAAAAAGATTATGTTTACGAAAATACGAGTCATTGCCTAGCGCAAAAAACTGATAGCACTCTTAAGTTCTGGCTGGTATATATGTATACAATTAACAGTTAATATCTTCCAAACCCACCGGCAATAATTAATGTATCATATAAAAAAACTCGCGAAATTTTTCAAACTACAATATACTGAAATAAAAAAAAGGGTTACGGTCGTTTTCTCAAATGCCGCCAAAATGTGGAAGAAAATACCTTATTTCATCTGTAGCGTTTCACCTGTGTTCTTAAAAAAAAACTTTGAAGGTATGCCTAAGAGCCCTTCAAAATACCTTTTTAACGATATCTGTAGCTTCTATCGTTTGGATACCATGGAGGTTTCAATTTTAGCGGGTTTTAGCGATTTCCCGCAAAGTTAGCTATTTTTCAACAGTCGTAGAGCAAAAGTTTCTAGATTTTTCATCGGGAACAAGTCCCCATTTACCCTTTTAAGCTATTTTAACGCTTTGATACAAACAAACAAACAGACAAACTGACTTTTCATCTCATTTCCGGAAGGACACTAAATTCAATTCAAATTTAATTATCTTTTGAACCAGCACACTATGGTCAAAAAAGCCGTTTATTTTTACGTCAATTAATTATCTTTTGAACCAGCACACAATGGTCAAAAAAACCGTTTTTTTTTTACGTAAATTCAAGTAATCATAATTGTGATTTATGCAAGAAACACATTATATTCCAACAGCAAATATTCCAATGAACTTAGAAATTAATTTCATTATTTTTTTTAAACTTTCCTGTAATTTTTCTTTGGCCCTGAAAATCGACTGTTTATTTTGTGCGCACGGGGTTGAGATTTACAATATTGTATATATTGTTCACTTTTAATTCCTCTATAAAAGAAATAAAAAAAGGCCGATAAATAAGAATAACTATGGAAAACATAATTCCAGGTTTGTTATACATGTTTGTATTTATATGTGTTTTGTAGGTGGTCCGGTGGCTCTCTGGTTACAGTCGCCGACCTGTCACATAATTAGAACTTTCAGTTTAAAAAAACTGAGTTCGATTCCCCCGTCAATGTTGTCAAGCATGTGTTTTTAAATTCTTTCGAATGAACTGCAAACAAATAAATACTTGCATATTTGTTAGTTGAACTGATACCCTTCGATCGGTATATAACTCGACCTGATCGGGCAGTCATAGCAAATCTTCCATTCTTCCTGTGATGCTTTCGTCACAAGCGCGGACTGCCGTCCGCAGTGATTAAAACAGGGTTGCGCTCTTTTTCTTTGCTTCTGCAAATTCAATCCCATACTCATTAGGCAGCGATTCAGGTAAAAAAAATGAATAATTTTATCCATAGCCATATTCGCGCCTAAAAAAGGGTAGACTAAATTGCATCATCTTCAGGTGCGGTGCAGTTGTTTCATGTAAACTTCACCAGGTATCTCTGCAACTTTAAGACTTCGCATTACCCTGAAAGTTTTAGCTATTACTCCAAAGTTGGCATAGCTTTTGAGAAAATCCATTTACGGCCGATAGTATCAAAAGCGACTTTAAAGTTTATAAAAAATAGACAGTTTCTTCTTTTCTCTCACGAAAAGTCATGCAACCTGTTGGCACCGGACCCGTGCCGATGTGTGCTTGCCCGAATTCCTAGCAGTCCACCACCAAAAATGCCAAACAATTGTGGTGGGTCAGCTGAAATCTTTATTTTCATAATTCAGTTTTCATAAAGTCTCACAATTAATACATTTTCTTACTTGCATTCGTGCTTCGCGCACACTTAAATCCCAATTTACAAAATGTGCCTCTGCTTGGGCCAATGTGCAAAATTCAAATGACTTACAGACGAAGAAAAATGTGCAGCTGCACGCGCTGATTATTCGCATGTAAGTGCGAGCGAGATGAATATACGACTTAAACGGTAAACGGTGATAATAAGTGCCCATTAGAAAATTTGACACTTAGTGCCTGCTAGAAGTTTTAGTTCGCCCGCCAACACAACCGAAGTGAGAACGAAGATCTCGTCTACCATTGAGAATCCTTCCCGGATAGGTTGACAGAAATGCCAAGTGACTGAAGCCCTGCGTGAAGGCAAATTGTACATCAGGTTATACCCCAAAAGAGGATTCAGGCCATATAATGGAAACAGGCTTTTAATATTGAAAGACAGCATCGCTTTGGGAGTAGTAAGAAAACCAATTTTAATACTCACATTTAATTCAATTAATAAATTTATTATAACCGTTAGAAGATTTTGAGATTATTAAATTCGAAAAAAATAAATGTGTAACTTTTTCTTAGCTTAATGATTTATTTAATATTACATTATTAAGATCGAAAACTGCATTTGCTTTTGATATTAAGAATCTCTTATTAGAAATATAAATATTTGTTCAATATTTGCTTGAAACTTTAGCATGGTATTATGAATATTGCTTTAAATTGCATAGTTTAACTATTTAAAAATTGTGGAGATTATTTTATTATCACATTATTTTCATTTACAGGCAAGAGATTTTACAAATGTTTTCTAGCTATATAAATCTGCTGATTAAACAATAAAATATTTGTTTGTTTCAAACATAGTTTGGATCAAAATATAGATATATTGCCAAACATACTGCATTATAAATTAAGTATTCTAAACATTCAATTTCATCAAAATGCTTTTAATGATTTAAGCAACACAATACTCAAAATAATTTACAATTTTGAAAGACAGGAATTTAATTCGAAATTATCCAAAGGTATTTGAAATTACAAATTCGTTTAGCTTAATAGCACATGTTTTTTTTTTGTTGTTAATATTTTTGACAACCAAATTTCATAGGTTTTGCAGAGTTACATTTAAATGAGTTTCGAGCTACAAAAACTGACAATATTTTAATTTTTGTTTACAAAAAATATTCTTTTGAAGCAGTTGATTTAAAAAAATATACATATTAGCTTCAAAGCCTACAATGGTTATAAATACTTGTTTTACAGCTAAATCTGGCAACGACAATATAAACTATAAACTTTTTATCACTTATTGTCGAGCATTTTTAAATTCAGTTTGAAAAATGTATT
Source organism: Drosophila recens (assembly GCA_037043495.1). Lineage (NCBI taxonomy): Eukaryota > Metazoa > Arthropoda > Insecta > Diptera > Drosophilidae > Drosophila > Drosophila recens. Next base: position 15,012 of record JBAMBJ010000423.1, on the reverse strand, counting down.
TTGATTGATATATTGATTTTTATTTAAATGAATTTATTTATATAATAATTAAATTGTTTTGTCAAATTCATTTTTATAAAAATCAATGCATGAATGCCTAGACTTTTTTATTTAGAATTCATATAAGATCGATTAGTAAACCAAAATGCCTAATTATTATAAAACGTACTAAGGGATACCCAAACTAAATAAGTTTATTTGTTGTTTTAAGAAGTATGTATTAATCGATTTGGAGATGTCAAACTATGTGACAACTAAAAGTATAAAACGGGAAGTGTTTAAGCTTAGTTTGAGGTTTCCCTTAGTTGAATGAATTGTTTGTTTGTTTGTTTTTTTTTATTAATTTGTGTTTATTAAGAATGCTGAAATGAGTGCATTTGGTTTGTGATAATATAGTTTTGTCGTTGGTGTCGCTTTATAATGCCAAGCTACTTAAGTGTGTCATTAAATGTTAAAAATACTGAAGCATGTATTTCAATAAATATCAATATCTCTTTAATTGCTTAAATTTTTATTTTATTTATAAAAAGCATTAAGTAATTCTGTCCGTGCTTAAGTTAATTTATTTCACACCATAAAATTAAAACTTTGAACCGAGTTTTATTTTTAGTATTTTGGTATTAGTTTCTAAGAATACAAATTAATATGAGTATGAGTATATATGTATGTATATACATATGTAAGTATATATCGTGTGTGACACTCTACGCGTATATATTCATATATATATAAATACACAAATTTCAATTTATGCGTATATGTTATATATATATGTATGTATACATTTATATTAGATTTAAAATTTTATTTTGTTTTCTATGTTTTTGTTTGTTTTGAGTTCATAAATAAAATTGTGTGCGCTTGAAGGCTGATTACTTGATTTTTTTTTTATTTGGCGTTGTATGTTAACTTTGCATTATTTTCACTGGAAACAAGGTTAAGAGGTACAGATAGTTCCTCGCCTTCGCAGGTATCATTAAACTCAGGCAAAGATTGTGATTTTTTCCGTTTTAAAATAACATCTTTTAGTGTTGCTGCCGCCCCTCCTGTTTCAGATAACTCCGTTTTGTATTTCTAAAAATAAAAAAGAAAATCTTATTACTTATTTCAGGACTGGGATGCCCAACAGTCTTAAGTTCTTATATCGTAAAATATATCTTGAATACTTTTTAATTGAGCTCGCCAATAACAACGCATATTTCTAGAGCGGTCTGCTTAATCGCAAAACAAAGAATATTGAATTCAGGTCGGTTTTCCATTCCACCGAGTTTTTTTTTTGACGAGCTTGAGTTGCGTATTCGTATTGAGCAAAAACACTAAAGGGTCTGATCAGTAACAACAACATATAAACATATTTATTTCTTATGTCTGCCAAAACTGAAGAACATTTTAGAACGCAAAATAAGCTGAAAAATACTTGTTGAATATTATGTGTTTTAGTTGTTATTAAAGAGTTAAGTATGTCGATTAATATTAAATAAGATGCCAAAAAGTGTATTTCAACATAAAAACGTATAAACACTCTCTAACATACTTTTCAGGAATGGTCAATAAGATACATTTGGTCAGAAAGGAAAAAAAAAGGTAAATGTGTCGTGATTGAGCAATGACAACAGAGATCAAAATTTATAGTGACATTTACAATTGTTTACTCAACTTTTATTTTTGCAGACAACTGTGTTAAGCAATACTTACGACCTATTTTTTTTTTTTAAAGTTTATACTCACGTTAAATACCAAATCTGAAATACTCAGTGTTTCCTGATTTAGCGATAAATCCAGCTTTTTGCATTCCACGGGACTACTAATGTTATGTGTTTCAAAATCTACCGCCGAATTGCAGGGTAACTGTCGGTTTCCTGAAAATTGTTTACAAAATGAATAAGGCCTTTGGTAAAAAAACATATTATTTAAGAACTATGAACTATACTTACTTTTCTTCGATTTCTCGCATTCTTTTGGACGCCTGCGCCGAGTATGGATGGTGTCGCGTCTCATAGAATGAGGTCTATTTACGCCATGTAGCTTAAAGTACAATCCACAAGCGTTACAAACCATTTCGCCTCTGACACTTCGTCTCCAAATTGTCGTAGTTAGAGTTCCACAATTAGAGCAAGACATATCCTTTTGTGATGTAGGCAAAGCACTACTGCTGTTGCATTTTAAACTCTGCAAATGTGATATTTTAAATGGAATTAGTATTTACTTAAATGAATTAATACATGCCTTTTTGTCTTTGATTCCTTCTGTCAATGTATTTGATACACTTTCGGAACGAACGAAAGTATCGGTCCCCTTAATATCTGGAGACTCGATGCAATCTGTTTTTGTAGGAAAACTTTGCTTTCGTCTACATATTTTGACAACACTCGATTGAGATTCAGACATATCCTAATTCATAAAAATAGATGTGTTTACGTATTTAATAGAGTTTTTTCAATTCATATCATGTTACCTTTAATAGTGGTATGGGTTCTTCAGGTACTTTTGTCAATGCTATGGTCGACGGCACAGGAAATACAAAAGTTTGATTCATCATATTTCGCAATAATTGCGATGCTCGACTTTCCTCTTTATTTTTGGCTAAAAGAACACAAGCAAATTTTACAATTAGATTAAATATATATTTTAAAACTAAAATATGTTAAAATTAATTTTTTAATTTAATATCTGATTTCTAGTTCTAGGGGCTCCGCCCAATGCTTGCTTCGCTCAATTTTAAAAAAAATTTGGTCAGGATGTATAAGATCCTCGGATGAATACCTCAAGGAACAACAGAAATTTGCATTCTCAATCTTAATTTTCGCATAAGATCACTAGATGCATAATCTGTTAGATTGGTTGAGGTATCTCAAAAAAGACAACATTTTCGCATACCTAATTTTTAATTTGAACCAAACTCGGTCAAGATAAAAAGAACTATGGAAAATCCACAATCCCGATATAAAATAAAAAAAAGTCTTTCATACTAAAACATTTTGAAGCATTTTTGTATAAAATTTTGATTTTTAAAATGGAATTTTGGTTTGAAACCCGATGCGCATTATGTGAAAAAGTGGACATGTGTAAAGGTGCGCGATCGTTCCTAAGGCAGCTATGTTAAAGGGCATGCCTTTAAAAAACCATTATGTCAATTTTAAATGGACCCAGGTTATACAGTTGCGGTCAAAAAAAAAAGTAGTGCGTGCAATGTTATTACATAAACTGAAAATTAACGGACTTTCAATTTATCCAAATTTTTTATTTATTTTTTTTAAGGTACGTTATTATATTGTAAATCCATCTGAGGAATCAAAGATAGTGAAAATGTATTATTTTTTGACTTAGCAATTTTTTTCTTGTAATAGTCTGAAAAATGGGCGGTCAAAATAATAGTAGTGATGAACATATTACAATATTTTAATGATGAAATCAAGCCTAAATTAATTTTTTTGTTATTTAAAAGGTTAGATATGTGAAAGACACTTAATAATTAACAAATTTTATACATTTTTGTGAAGCCTTTATTTTGAATTACCGCCTTACAACGACGGATCATGGAGTCCACCTGGCTTTGACATCGTTCTGGATGTATTAAGCTCCAGGGGCTCCTAGCGATCTACTAAAGATGAATATTATATTTTGTTTGATGTTTCGCAATATCCCTCTTGATATCGGACCACAAATTTTCAATCGGGCTCAGATCGGGGGACCGTGGGAACCACTCCACTACATTAACTTTTTTTTATGCAAACCATTCCTTCGCAGATTTGCTGGTATGCTTTGAGTCTATGTCCTGTTGGAACCACCAAATTATCGGCATATCATCTGAAAAATACGGTAGCATAATGTCCTGTAGATTTTTCACATGTTCGTGCCTATCCATTATGGTTTTGATCCAATATATGGGTTCGACCCCGTAAAGTAAAAATGCGCCCAGATCATTATTCTCGAACCACCATGTTTGACGGTCCTGCAGGTGAATCTGGGTTGATATTCGGATTTTTATGGATACATTATATGTTATCGAGATCCTCGACCACCAAAAAAACAAATTTTGGACACATCCAACCAATTGAAGTTTCCCTATTTCTCAAGGGCCAATTCAGATGTTCCTTAGCAAACCAAAATCACTTTTGCCAGGTATTTTTTTTCAATAACGGAATTTTTTCCGGACTTCTTTCTGCCAGATTATTATTTTGCAAACATCCAAGAATGTTTTCCATCTTTTGGTTCGTACATAAGTCCTTTTTTATAAGTGCTGCAGGAGCAAAAGGGTCGCGTTTCAAATACCTCACTACTTTTGTCACTAGACTTTTGGACATGGATCGAGGTCTTCCTCGTTTATCTTTTTTTGGAGAGTACTTAATGGCGTTTCTGATTATGGTTGGCAATCATCTAATCAAATTTTCCACTTCCTTAAACGTTATCCTTTTGGAAAGAAATTTTTTAATAGGAGCACGCTTTTCTGGAGTGTAATGCTTGCCACGCCCCATTGTAACAGCTCTAAGCAAAAAATTGTTTATAAAATGTATAGTAAATTATCAAATTACATAAATAAATATCAAATCAAGTGCTTTTCCTGCTTAATATCCTTTTTTTCCCACTTTTAATGCATTCACTACTATTATTTTGACCGCCCATTTTTCAGACTATTACAAGATAAAAATTGCTAAGTCGAAAAATAATAAATTTTCACTATCATTGATTTCTCAGATTGATTAACAATATAATAACGTATCTTAAAAAAATGGAATTAAAAATTTGGATAAATTAAAAGTCTTTAAATTTTAAGTTTTTGTAAGTTCATGGCAAGCACTACTATTTTTTTGACCGCAGCTGTAAATATGTAATGCAGCCCCGAATAATAAATTACTTGGAATTACGAAAATTACAATTACAATTAACAAATAATATTGTGTAATTTGTATTTTGGACACTAAGTTTGAACGGAATTGAAACGTGTCTGCACGTTTGTTTGGGAGGTAACAAAGTTTTACTGGGAAATGCCGTAATCAGAAGTTTCTTAAAGTAAAATTAATATAAACAGAAACCAAAATAGTGATTAAAACAAAAATAACCAGAAGCTAGAAAAGTAAGAGCACAAAAAATTTACCAAACTTAATTTATTTTTAGCTTTAGGAAAATTTTTTTAATGTTATATTACTTTTATTTCACTGTTAGAAAAGCAATGCTTAAATTTGCTCAAACCAAAAAAAACAAGTGGGAAAGGCTATTGTCGAGCTCCCGACTATAGGATACCCGTTACTTAATTAAATACATCTAAAATATTTATTATTGCATGCTTTTACCTTGACCTGCGTGGGGATTATAGAAGTCTGTGTCCAAATTTCTTTGCTTTAGCTCTTATAGTCTCTGAGATCTAGTCCGTCACACAGACGGACAGACGGACATGGCTATATGGATTTGGGTGTTGATGCTGATCAAAAATATATATACTCTATAGGTTCGGAGATGCTTCCTTCTCCCTGTTACATACAATGCAACGAATACAGTATCCCCTTTTACATATTTTTTAAGTAACGGGTATCACTGCGGACGGCAGTCCGCGCTAGTGACGAAAGCAGAACGAAGTGTGCGAAAGCGACTAGCATATATACAGGTGAAATAAGGTATTTTTTCCACATTTTGGCGATTTAAGAAAAATCTACACATGAAATCACTTTAAAATACAATATATATTATAGGCAATTTGATTCCGCGTTATTTGACATATAAAACATATCTGTCAAAATTCGTTTGGACAAGATATTACCTATTAACTGAATATACCTTTTACCTTTACACTACTGCATGTAAATATGCAGTATACATACATATACACTGCTTGCAGCGGAATGCGGAAAAAACTGCTTGCAAGTGGTGAATTCTCTTTGCAGCAGATAAATCATTTTATAATCAAAAATATACAGGGTGACCAGAAATAACGGAGACAAACATTTTTAACTATAATTTTACTAAACGAGAGAAATTTAGAAAAGCAACAATTACTAACGATAAAGTCGATCACTAGTAGTAAGATTCTTAGCCGGCTTCGAAATGGTCTCCTCCAGCTGCCATGCACAGTCCCAAACGTGATTTAAAATTGTTGGCCATGGGCCGCAGGTCCTCGGGAGACAGTCGGTTCCATTCCAAAAGCAGCGATTGCTTCAGCGCCTCCAAACTTTTGTGAGGCTTAGCTCAGGTCCTGGCCTCCAATATCGACACGCTGTAGTCCATCGGGTTGAGATCCGGCGAGTAGGGTGGCCATTCAGCAGACGAGATAATGTCCGGAAAATGGGTTTTGCACCAGTCTTTCGTCATTTTCGCCTTGTGAGCCGGCCGGAGTCCTGTTGAAAAGTCCAGTCCGCATCGCCGAAGTGCAGTTGGGCCCAAGGAATTACCACGGCGTCGAGAATGTCGCGGCGGTACACTTCTTGGTTTCTTTTAACCCCTTGATCCACGAAAACCAGGGGTTTCTTGCCGCTGGCGCAAATGCCGCCCCAGACCATAACGGACTTCGGATTTTGGTGATGTTTGACAATGGCCGATGTACTCGGAGCCTCTACGGACCAGATCCAGTCGTTTTGGTGGGCCTGCTCGACGGTGAACAGCTTCTCATCTGGGAACAGGATGCGCTCCTATCGCCGACCTGCGGCCCATTTCGAAACCGGCTAAGAATCTTACTACTAGTGATCCACTTTATCGTTAGTAATTGTAATTGTTAATCACAGACTCCCTGAAGAAGGCGAAAAATGTCGCCGAAACGCGTAGGAGGAAAATTTTAACAATAAAAATGAATATTTATTCTTAAAATTAAAAACAACGGCCTTATCAACCTGATAAACAACTACAAACATCACAACAAACTGGCCCAAAATAAACTTCACAAACATCAAATATTGCAATTTTAAAATTTCTAATGTCTTATTCAAAAATTTCTGATATCCCATAAAAAAACCTCTTTACGAGGTAAAGTCTAGTGACGAAAACATTTTCTTGCCCCAAAATTTCTGATATCCAATTTTGTGACGAATAATATTAAGTTTTACACATAAATTATTTTAAACAAAATTTTTGCATGCGGCACTGCGCAAAACAGTGAGTTTTATTTGGTCTGAAGAATTGAGACATCTTAGCGCAAAGTGCCGAGTGCCAAAATTTGGTTTAAAATAATTTATGTGTAAAACTTAATATTATTCGTCACAAAATTGGATATCAGAAATTTTGAGGCATGAAAATGTTTTCGTCACTAGACTTTTACCTCGTAAAGAGGTTTTTTTTATGGGATAATTAAACACAAATGAAAACTTGAATCAAGTCCTAAAACTAATAAGCTGTTGTGTAAGCTAACTCTAGTTAACTAACTGATCAATTGAATACAAAAACCCAATTTATAACGTTCATAAAAAACTGAGCAGTTGACCTTTTTAATGTTTATTCTTCATGAACAACTGACCTGTTCATCATTAATCTTCATGGGCAACTGACTAAATTAACAAAATGACTGATTTAGTACACAACTAACAAATTAGTGAAAGAAGTAATTAAGAAAAAGAAACTAAAAATCTTAACTGGAATAAATATGCTTACCAGCGGATCGTGCCAATGCTTGCCAGAGTTGTGTGGTCGCTGCATCTGTTGCATGATCAGAATTTACGCTCTCGGGAGTCTTTCTATCATTCAAAGCAGATGAAATATCCATTTCTAGTTTATTCGAATCGGAGCTGTCCTCAGAGTCCGATAGACAAGTAGCAATACTTTCGGTATTCAGTTTCTTTGTGTTCAATTGGTAACTAGAGGAGCCAACTTCATTGATAGTAATACTATAATTCTTAGGATCGCCATCGCCAATCCTTATGGGATTCGCATGGATGTCAAGTATTGTAGGTTGGCCAAATGTGTTGCGTGTTGTTGTTGCTGCTGTTGCTGTTGATGTTGCTATTGATGATGTTGCTGTTGTTGTTGTTGGGGCTACATTCCGTTCAGTGGAATATTCAGTTTTCTTCTTTTTCACGGATAAATCGATTTCAACACTATCTTGCATCTCGTTATCGATTGATGGACGTTTTGATTTTATCACAGAACTTTTAATACTTGTATCTACAATTGCAGAAAGACAAGGAGATTGGGGATTCGAGCATGGTGGTGAAATGACAATCTTTTTACTTATATCCATAAGCACTGCGGCAGTCTCTAATTGCTGCTGCAAGTTTTTATATTGTTCAACATCTGGATCTTTGGAGTTCATCTCCGTGCCATTATCCAATTCAAAGTATTTCTCAGTTTTTATTGTAGTTGCTGCCGCTGCTGACGCTGTTGTTGTTGTTGTAGCTGTTCGCGATGTCAATATATTATCTTGAATCATTATCGGCTCTCTTTCAATAATAGCATTACTTGATGTTTGTGAACCGGATGAACTTTCAAATAAGTTTGAATACAATAAAGGGGTTTGAATATCTCTTTTGTTATTTTCAATATGTCGCTCTAGGTCCATTGCTGCATTTAAAATACCATCAAGTTTTGGTTGCCGTTGGCTATACCGGGTTTTTGAAGATTTGCTCAGTTCAGTCAGTGCCCTTGCCGCTATTGCCTCGGATGTTGACTTCAAAATTTCATCAAGTTTCGTTTCCAAATGATTTGAATCCTGCAAAATATTCAATAATTTATCAAATTATTTTTTAATTTATGATGTGTTATTCAGACAGTATAACCGATTTATGCAAGGGAGATCTTAAAAATATAGTCAATCTTGATTTGCAAATTCAACTGATTAAACACGTTAAATTTTGCATAAGAAAAAATAGTACATTTTTTTGATTTTTAATTTGTTTCTTTTTCTATATACAGCCATGCTCATACAATTGGCACAAAAAAAAAGGTATATTCTATTCGTCTATTTCTCAAAATGTTCATCACTTGCTTTTACAATTTTGCATGCAACTGATAGTTGTGTTCATGTACTATATGATTAACCGTTAATTGTTCCGATATCCTTATTGGGTTTTCTTTATATTTAATTTTCGTTGGCCCAGTGTGACTTTTGGGTGCTCACAGAATTGGCACATAAAGTTTGAGGCGTGGTTTTTTCCGTAAAGGGCACTTGGTTTTCATATTTTTTTCTAATTTTCGTTAAATTTTATTAAACTCAAACTAATTTATGCAAAAATGGGCAGCGGAAAGACTTGCACTATAGAAAAACGTAGACTTCTTTAAAAACTAAGTCAGTCGATAAAGAAATCGGCTGAAGTAGCTCAGATAATAAAAAGTTTCAGGAAAATGGTCAATAATACACTTGCATTAGCCCAAAGGAGTACTTCATATTTAAATGAAAACAAGGTTCAGGAGCCAAAGCCTCAAAAGACCGATTCCAGCATCGACAGGATCATAGTATGAAAAGTAACAGTGTCCATTTTAAGTCGGTTCGTGCAATTATGGTGGAAATCAATAAATAATATGGTCTCAACCTATACAGAAATCTAGTGCCCAGAAGATTAATCAAAGCATTGCTCTTTGGGCCCATCAGCAGAAGAGTACCGCTCCTGTCAAAGCTGAACATAAAGAGACGATTATGCTTTGCAAAGGCCTACAAGGGCAAAGGTGCACCATTTTGAAAAAAAGTGTTGTGGAATGATGAAAACAAAATAAATTAGATGGGACTTGATCGGCAACTATTTTTGAGTCGCCAAAAAAGCCAGGCTTTATATACAAGATGCCCAACCAAAACCATCAAGCATTTTTGAGTCTAGTACTGTGTTGGGCTGCATTTGCTTGGCACGGTGTGGGCCTGCTCGCCTAGGTTAATGATAATATGGATCGATTTCAATATTTTGACATTTTAAAGAACTCAATGGAATCTTATGCATTAGAGATTATGCCTGTGAAGTGGACTTTTATGCCCGACAATGACCCTAAGCATATTTATAAAGGGATTGCACAAAGAAAAGGTTCGGGTTATGGACTCTCCATCCTAAAGCCCAGACTTAAATCCTATTGAGATCCTTAGGAACGATGTTAAAGTGGCCGTTTCCAAAAAAAAATTTAAAACTTTGGATGATTTGTGGGCTGGAGCGCAACAAGCTTGGTATTCGACCCCAAGGGAAACTTGGCAAAAGCTGGCATTAAGTATGAGTCGAAGATGTCAAGCAGCTATTGATAATTGTGGATATAGTACCAAATACTAAAGCAGAGTATTATTTTCCTTTCGAAAACATCATCCGTTAATTTGTGAAATTTATATGTTTGAAAATGTGCCAATTATATGAGCAGGCAAGTTTTGAGTTTTTCGTTGAATTGTTAAATTTTTTTTACATAACAGATCTCAATTGAAATTTGTTTTCTTTTTTAATAAGCTAACATAATAGGCTACAAAATGTCATTAAACTTTTGTACCATACCATTACTATTTAATAAAAAAATCATCTTTTATTTGTTTATTTTATTTGTGCCAATTATATGAGCATGGCTGTACATAGTTATGGGTTCTTAGAGCTAAGTCAAAAAAATAATCGGGTCTTTTCCGAATTTCAAAAAGAGTCGATTTGCCACAAAACGAGTTTATTGCTGTTCCGAATTCCGAAAATCCACAATAATTTTCGCTATGAAAAGGTGAGCCTTTGAGTCAGCGGATTTAAAAGTAAATACCATTTAAAGCATTAAAATGAATCCCTACAATTATTAACTGAAAATTATAATAAAGTTAAACATTTTTAGAATCGATTAACATCAGTATTTTAGCTTTAAGCAGTTGCAGTGTATTTTAAAAGAATTTTTTTAAAAGCATCTATAAAATATTTTATAAAAAGCAAAACCGAACTGTTCTGAATTGCACTTTAATTTTTGTTATTGATACCAACTCTCGCAATGGAAAGCTTCTGGAGTTGCTTCAATTGAATAAAATAAACTGAACTACAAAGTTTTAGTCTTATTTACCTTCTACAGTATCTGCTAAATTCAACCTGAAATACCTAAAATTAATTTTCGAAACGTTTTTGAAACCGAGTTCGAAAAGTAAAAACATGCCCATTTCGATCGCAATTTGGAACAGCAAATGGTAAAGCGATCCTTTTCGTTTTTACTTTTTGAAAACGTTCGAAATTCGGAAAAGGCCAGAATCATGAGATTCATTAAGCTTAACTATTTCTAAAAAAAAAATAATAAAAAAACAATTATTTAAGAAACATGATATACACGCTAGATCGCGCCAGTTGTGCTTCTACTTTTTCACTTGCTCTGCTTTTTAGAAAAGAATCTCATCTAATTTTAACACCACCAAGTTATTATTTTTTCTTACATTATATCAAAAGTTATTAAGCATAAAATGTCTCTTTTTTTTATAAAATACCTATATTATTATTATTTTATAATTATGATTATACTTAGTCCCATTTTTTCAATGCCTAGTTTAGCTCTCCGATAACAATCAAAGAGATATTTTGGCATAAAAAATATAAAAGAAGTTAATGTAAAATTTAATAATTTCTTGAAGAAAAATTACTTACAAGCTTCGACGACTCGGATATTGTTAGAAATTCTCTTAAGGCGAAATGTGAATTCAGCGCCATGTTGCGAAACTTCCAAAAGGATTCGAGCTTTGTCCGGCACTCACGGCAGATAATTGTAGGGAATCCATCATTTGGTAATGGCTGTAATAGACAAATTCAATAATTAACTACATATCATAAGCAATAGTTTATAAATGTTCATATGGCAGATATGGGTAAGATTGAACCGTTTTCAAACTGGAAACGAGAAAATAAGCAATGAAATAAGAAAATTAAATGTCAAGACGCATGATTTTTTTTCATGCTAGCTATCGAATTTCAGAATGTTACCAAACTCAGGGAAGCGGAATTAAATACACCAGTTTAGTTTTTGTGGTGTAATTCATTTTTTAAATTAAACCCTATATGCGGAAGACCCTTTTGGTCTAGTCTGCTCTATAGTATTTAAAAAATTAATCAAATCTGAGAAAATACGAAAGTAGCCTTTGCGCCTAAAGAATTCTTCACATTTTCTATCACAGGTGGACAAAATACAGTTATATTCAAGTAATCATTACGACAAAAAATAGTAGATATCTTTATCTTTAGTTACTACAACTTTAGCGATAAAATTCTATTCTCAGTCCTCAAAATTTATTTAAATAAATAGCGTAAAAGCATTCGAAGTTATATTTTACGAATTGGAAAAGTAGTGTAAATCGTTTAGTAAATACATTGTATACAAATAAAATATTTCAGATATTGGGATCAAATCTAACATATTTTTATCAAAGTACCTCCCACATAATTAATATATAATATGAATTCAGTTTGATTACAATCTGTAAGATAAATAAATATCATATGCTCAGATGACTTCTGGCCAATTGGTCTAATTGGAATAATTTTTTGTTGTTTGACAATTTCACTGTTCGGTTTAACAAAATAAAGAAGTTTGTAATTATGGAACCATTTGCAAGTGTATCTAGACTTCGCCACCCCAAAAATAATAATTTATTATATTTTCTACTTTTCTTATTTTAAGAAAATCTTATTCACAGATAACATTAACGACATGTTTATATTTCAGATAACCATGTCAATAGCGACAAATGTTTATGATATAAAAGAAATATAAAACACTTTGTCTCGCTCGCACTTATTAGTTATTCATAAGATGCTGAATGTTGTAAAAGTGAGGTGTATAAACGTAATTCCAGCATAAAGTATTAAAATTTAAGTTTATGTGTATGTATGTATGTATTCACTTGTATGTATGTGCACCACATTAGATTGATATTGTAATTATTTATCTCGATAAATATATATTTATTTACATAGGTTTTTAATAAAAAGAACTCCATGTATTTTCAAATGTAAGCAACTATATTCTATAGGTATACAAAGTTATAAACTCAGAGCAGACATTTCTTTTATTTTTGAAGTGATGGTAGCGTAATCACACACAATCACATGTATGAATGTGCATACAAACGTCGTGAGCACACACACACTTGCACACACATCCAAAAGCACGCAGACATACGTACATACTGACTCGTACGTACACACATCGATGTACAAGTGTTGGTTTGTGTGTTGAATTAAAAACAACTTTGCCTTACCTTAATAGAGAGACAGTTGAATATCTGAATTGTAATGTGCGGTGATGAATCATCTTTATGCTCTTGATTGTAATTTTCGTTGCTTGAAGTATATTCGCCGATATCATGAAATACATGTTTGGTTGATGTTGATGACGATTTTGCATTATCGTGAGCAATATCATGTTGCTTCTTGTGTAGAAATTGTTGCTCCTCATGGCCAATTGGATTTGTTGCTTCGCTCTTGATTACTTCTTTCTGCGATTGTAATTGCAATTGTGATGCTGTTGGTTGAGCTTGCAGCCGAGCTTTATTGGAAAACATGCGAGCATAGATATTGTTTTCAGTTGTGCATGGCGGGTTGGCAATAGCAGAAGGCACACTCGGTGTGTAATTGTTTTTATGTTGCGATTGAGGATTGCATAGGGCCACTTCTTTATTGCTTTGCACTGTTGATAACGAGTTATCACATTGGTAGCAACATGTATTTGGGTCCGAAGCATTGCAGACACATTTCGACGCGTTCTCATTAATATTGCACTGATTGGCGTATAATTTATGTTGGCTGCTAACTGTTTCATTTGCGCCTGTCTCACTATTATAAATTTGTAGATCTCCGATATCGCACTCATTAACCAAAGTGAGGCACAATCGACAAACTTGGCGATACTTATGTGGTACATTATACATAATTATATGTTATTTTTATATGTTTACACTTTTAATGAAATTTACACACACTCTTATTCTTTGTTATATTAAAAATTATAACTTTAAAACAAATTAGAAAACAAATGTAAACACTATTTGTCACTTTTTCATTGTTTTACAATCCACATTCAGCTCACTGAAAATAATTTAGTTCAGTAGTTCTTTTAGACTGCGATAACATCGTGAACTAGTAGTTCTCTTTAACTCAGTTCATAGTCCCACATTGCCGTTTGTACTATTAATGGTCGATGAGACTAGATGCGTTTCGATAAACTCAGCCATATTATCTAAAGTAAAATGTATTAATTATAGACAAATTTGACAAAGATTTTTAAGGATAGGATGCTAAAAACAGTGTTCACAAACACGATAAGCATTTGGAACAAAAATGAAAATACAAGTATTTTATTTTTTTCTCAGACCCATTTACAATTGCAATACAAATCGAAATACCTTACATTAACTTTCCTTTTCAATTAGTTCAAACCCATTTTCACTTAATACATACATAAGGCGGCTCATATTTGTCTATGCAACCAGTTGCAAAATTTCACTGGTTTATACATAAAAATGGGAATTCACAGTTTTCCAAAACTTTCCAAACCTTTAATTTAAGATAAGGATTGCAATATAGAAAAAACTAAGGACGGACAAAATATAGAGCGATGCCGATTATATTTTGTGAATTATTTTGAGTTTGAAAATAGTTAGAAATTGCCATACATTGAAACGTAAAATTTGACATGTCGAAAATGACAGTTTTAATACAGTCAAAGAGCACATCGTAATAAATTACATAAGCAATCCCTGCTATCTTGCCAAATGTGCTGCATTTTCAATCTGATTTAACTTTTTCGCATCAATCAAATATACTTTCGATAAGTTTTACCTAACTGCGTCAATAATAATAATTATACTCGGGTGCAATTGCGTCCGAGCTAAGCGATTCATCGGCTTAATCGATATTTTTCTTGCAACACGTCTTTTTATTGGGCGTTCTACGATAAGTTCGATTGCTTGCCAGTGCCACCACTATATTTAAAAAAATCATTAGATTTTTTTATAAATTAATACAAAAACTTAATACATGCATAAAATATATATATATCAATTGGCATATTGATTTCGGAGTATGTATCCTGCGTTTATTTATAGCCAATATACAAAAAGCCTCCTTGCATATTGATGCTATATTTGTGCCCAAGAAAATACGTACAATATCTAATATTCACAAC
>JBAMBJ010000420.1:0-68140 GCA_037043495.1 Drosophila recens | reverse complement strand
TATACTCAAAAGTGTGGGAGTAACCTCGAAAAAAAATTGAATATTTCACAAACGGTTCCATAAAAAAATTTTTAAATGTCATTTTCGTGTTTAGGGGGCCAAAGTCCATTAGAAAAAAATACTTTGATTCACTTTGCATTTTGGCTGTAAATTAGTGTAAATTATTAGTTAAATATTCTATAACTTATACATATAAAGCCCTTAGCGCCTAGTAGCGAGGGAAACTTAAAATCGAAAGTCCAATGGACATAAAAGAAAGGGAAACGATGCTGCCCCAAATGTTTTCAGTACTTCTGGCGATTGAATATGAATGCCATAATACTAGTATTCATAATACTGTCCTTGGTGATAAAACTTGAATACATTTTTGATATATCAGTGCGGACGGCAGTGCCACAAAAATTCTGATATCCAATTTTGTCACGAATAATATGAAGTTTTACATATAAATTATTTTAAACAAAATTTTTGCATTCGGCACTGCGCAAAACAGTGTGCCGAGTGCCAACATTTTTTTTAAAATAATTTATATGTAAATATATTATTTCTCACAAAATTGGATATCAGAAATTTTATGGCAGAACAATAAAACTAGGAAAATTACAATTGCTTAACAAACTGTTAGAATTTTATTTCACAGTTAATTTCAGAAAAAAATAAAGTTGAATGTTGAAAATACGAATATTCACTATTTAAAAATGCAGAACTTTTCAATTTACAAGAACGGGCTGGCGAGCATCGGATACAATAAATATTTAATAAGTAGCCTGGAATAGGACGAAATCATAAATATTTTTTAATTATTGTTAATGTTATGTATTTAATATTTGTCATATAACAACTGATATAACAAATAAGTGTATTTAAAAACAGATGATGATTTTCCAACTGATTATAATTACTGTAACTAATTAATTAGTTATGCTATAGCTTATACAATTTTTAACTATATTACGAATAAACGTAGCAAGGGGAGTCTCTATTCGCAAGTCCAATCGGATTAAGGTAAAGACTGGCAAAAGATGCAGCTGAAAACTCTCGTACTTTTGGCTCTTATAGCATTTGGTAAGATGAGCTATGGCCTACATAGGTTCTGGCCATCTTCTGATGAATTTATAAAAATCTAATAAAGTCAATATCTAATAAACTGATAATTTCGAAATATTTCTATTGTTGTGTTCTAGATTAATATATAGCGAATTATTGTTTATCAAGCCCTTCTGACAATTTTAATGAATATTTTTTTCTAAGGGAGTCAAGTGCAAACGAGTTTGAGAATCGTTAATTGAACTGAAAAGAGTCGCTTAAATTGTTCGAAACTTTTAAACTCCCAGTGTCTAGTGAATTCGACAGATCAACAGACTTTTTATAGACTTTGTTGGGCTGTAAGTAATTTGTAAATTGGTTCATAATTCGGTTTCATTATCTCAGATCTCTAGTCTTTCTTTCTTTCTAACCCACTCCTTCTCCCTATATCCAAGTATTGTAGCTTAAGCAATTTTATTTGTATATTTTTTGTTTCTCTTTATTTTTTTTGTTTTGTTTGGAGACAACGTCAATGCGTTCGTTGGCTTCTTTTGTTTGTCTGTCTGTCTGTCTGTTCGGGGGGAAAACAATCAAAAAGCTCACAAATAAAATGGGTACAATCAACTAACTGTAAATAGTTTTTATTTCTCCTCCTCGTACTTCTAATTCTTCTTTCAGTTTCTGCTTCTTTTTGTTTTGAACGCTGTGCCAGTTTTGCTTATGAGCGGACAGACAGACAGGCCGACAGACAGCGTTATAATTTTCTATTTTCTACAACTTATGATTGCCTCTGCTTTAGCTTGATATTCGTTTCGCTTCTCTCCCTGTATCATGATCACTCTCATTCTCTCACCCAGTCTCTCCTAAGCATTTGCCAAACTGTTAATCGAATACCGAATCCCAATCGGCGCATATTTTTAATTTGCATATTTGGTTACTTGTCAATTAATAAACAACTGCAAAACGACCGAAAAACATGTCTAAATAAATTCAAATTCTAAATGCCTGAGTAGCTGATTGACTATGAAATACCCTGTTCCGAGCTGTAGCTGCCTTTTTCATTTGTATCTTTAACTTAATATGAAGAGATTAATCTTTATATACTTACTTTTTCGGTTTTGCTAAGATTGTTAAGTATATGTAACTTCAACATGTTTAAAACTTTTCAGCCAATTCATCATACCTTTTTTTAAATATGTGCGGTGAGTATACAAAATGTATCTTTGAAATTGCTCAAATATATCTTCGGTATTGACCTTATCGAATCTGTTGAAGTTAAGCTCAGTTTTTATTGCATGTTTCGGACACTTGATTGAATTTAAAAATGTTAAAAGTCAGCAGTTAGAGCCATATCAAAACATTAGCCAATAAACATTTTGAACATGTTGCAGTCAATAAAGTTACATCAATAAATACAAAGTATATGTATATGTATGTATATAATTATACTTAATTTATTTCAGGATCTTGAATAAATTGAGACTAATAATTGATTACTTAAGATGCGTAATGACTGCATTTGTATTAGCCCAGAAAAATGTTTAAATAAATTTTTAAATAAAGGTCTATGATATGTAAATTATTTATTTATAAATATTTATGGGACTAATAAATTGATTAAGATTTGTAATAAGGCTATAACACTATTATAATTAATGTATTTATAAATATACATATACGAGTATATTATTATTTTCATATTTAAATAAATTTATATACATTTTCAAATTAAATTTATTACTAAAATTTTATTTCTATAAATTATAAATAAATTCTATTTATAAATATTTCAGGAAATAAAATAACTTTGGACTAACTTGTAGAATTACGTGTATTTATATATTATTATATTCACATTTAAATAAATATAATCATGTTTTTCATTAAAATCAGTATTAAATAAAACTATACTTCTTTTAAGTGCAACATTTACTGCGACACAACTGAGTTTTTCTTTATAATCATAGGCTTTCATTTATAATTATGGCTCTGGGTACTATGATTATTATGTGACAATTGAAGTTGACATTTCGTGTGACAGTTAACAGACCTAAATGATATCTTTGTAAGTCAAAAACTTACATACTTACAAGCGTATATGGCTAGAATGCGGCAGAACAAATTCGCATGGATAGAGACGTCAGTTACAGCTATTATAATATATATGGCCGACTAGAAGTGACTGAGGGAGGGGATGCGAGGGGTGCCAGCAAAGTATTGGCTTGGCTAAGCAAGGGGGTCAGTGCATGAAGGTTAGCGGCAATTTGTGTCGACAACAACGACAACAAACGTCAAATGCAGCAACCAAAAGCCAAAGCCAACTTGAACCGTTGTTGCAACGACAGATCGATGAAATGGCAACAAGAACAACAACAATGGTAACAACAACAAAAACAACAATGGTAACAACAGCAACAGCAATGGTAGCAACAACAACAATAAGTCAATTTCATTGGCAATAATAAATAGAAGAAAAGAAACTGCAGCAACGTTATGTGTTGCTCTCCCCTCTCTTCCCTCACCCTCTTTTGTCTCACACGCCTCCTTCTGCCCCTCTCCCCCTCCCCTCTTTACCCCTGAGGCATGCACCCGTCCATCCAGCGATCGGCAACAAGCTAAACAAAACGCTTCCTCATCGCCGCCGTTTTTTGCTAGCGGATTTGCAATGGATGCGCATTTGGGGAGAAAAAGGGAAGGGTACGGCTACAACCAGTTAGACGATAGAGACAGAGAAAGAGAGTGAGAGAGAGGGAGACAGGTATTAGGCGCGAGGGAAACAGAAACAGAGTATCAGTTCAGTTGACGGTCGGTGCGTGGCGGAATGTTTCGTTGTTCGTTGTTGTTGTTCGGCTCCAGAAATTGGCAAACAATAAAAGCCGTCAAAAAGTGCAGTCAACAAACAGCAACAACAAATACAAACAGAGAGAGAGAGAAACAAAATTAAACGCACAAAAGAAAAGCAAAGCAAAGAAAAGAAAAGAAGAAAACAGTTTGAAAAGTTGATTGTTTAGTTGAAGCATAAAAAATGTTGGCTTTAAAAAGTGGAGCGACGATTGCAGCAGCAGCAACAAAAAAGAGCTATAGAAAATGGCCAGGCTGTGGGGCAGGAATAGAGTTGCAAGCAAAGCAAGCAACTTGCAAGTTGCAAGTTGCCAGTTGCCAGTTGCAAGCGCCGAGCGTTGCACATTCTGAATGATGTTTTGGCTATTTGGAGGCAGTTGCATTTCAACTGTAGTTCACATTCATAATAGAGAGAAAGAGAGAGAGTGTGAGAGAGAGAGTGAGTGAGTAGGTGAGACAGAGATACAGCGATCATCGGCTGGTGAAAGATACATTTCAGCTCTTGTCAAAAATGAAAATCAACTTAGACTTCAAACTTGTGTGTGGCAAACAGACAAATGTGTTGGAAGAAAGTGCACAGGGTATGAGGCATGGGGCAAGTGGCATGTGGCAGGGTGCGGTTGCAGCCAGAGTTGACGGAGATTGAAACTGCGACTGCGCAGCTGCCCGTTGACTGACTGACATTTTATGGCCGCTATTTCTATGTTTTCTTTTTTTTTGTTAACTGAAACGCAAAAGGCGCCCGAAGTGTAGCCTGACAAATGCATAAAACTCGAGGCACAGATTAAAGCTGGCGAAGAGACAGAGCCACAGAGGCAAGTTGGTAACTGTCAGGCTGCTTCGTCTTTCGGACTGACAACAACAACGAATGATGATGACAACAACAACAACAACAAATATAACAACAACGCTGACTTGTAGCAATTGAATTTTTGCACGTCGCCCATGAAGTTGTTTGTTTGGCTTGGTATCGTTCCCCTTTACCCCCTACCCCTACTCCATTGCTCTGCCCACTCCCTACCCCTTCCCCATCGCCCCCACACTCAACTCACTACTCATTGTTGTTGTTGTTGTTGTTACTGTTGCACTTGGATGAAAAATAGTGGAAACAGTTAACGAAAAAGAGGAAAAATGTTTGTGTGCCTGATTGTTTGCAATTGTTGCTGTTGTCGATTGTTGTTGTTGCTGTTGCTGTTGCTGTTGCGCGCATATTTATGTTTGCTTTGACTTACCGTTAGGCGGTTATATGCCGGATTACATTTGGCACTGCTGGCAAATTATCTGTGCCGACTATCTTTTTTTCAGGCTCGAAATGAAGCAAAGTGTTTGTTATTGTTGTTGTTGCTGGTTCTCGTGTTGCCGATGTTGTTGCTGTTATTGCTGCTGTTGCTGTTGTTGCTGTTGTTGCTGTTGTTGCTGTTGTTGCCAGTTGGCCAGTTACAAGTTGCAGCGAGTAAGTTCTCAGGCATCAACAAGAAGCAATAGATAGAAATAGAAATAGATTCAGCGAAATTTACTCAAGTTCAACTGATGATCGAAAGAAGACAACAAACCAATTAAATTGACTGAAATGGACATACCCTGTAGAGGCGTTTTATTTTACTTTAATTAAAATAGGCAATGATAAAGGATTATTTTTGCCATTTTAGCTTGGAAACGTCGCTTATAAACATTTTTTAAAATGAGAATAAAGTCATCAGTACAGTGTAACACGTAGTCATTTACCTTCGATTGCTTGATTTCAAAATTGCTTTGTCACAGATCATAAAAAAGGGGAGTTAAGCTTCAACTACAGGGTATCTGGAAGTCGAGCACCTTTATTTGCTGGTAGTATAACTCAGGGAACTTTGTCAGTTATAGATAAGTCAAGTTTAAGTGTTCAGAATAGCTTATATTTTACTACAGGGTATCTCACAGTCGATCACTTTTTCGTTTAATATATTTGACAGTCTTAAGACACAATCTCATAGCCCATAATTTTGTCATTTAATAAATTTAATAGACTTTAGTCACAATCTGATTGGAATGAGGATAGTCGTATCAATATTCAGGTATCTTCTGAGTTTTTATTTACTTTTATATAGGGTATCTCTTGGATTATCAGTTTCGCAGTGAATAGATGTGATAGACTTAAGCCGCAATCTGATTGGAATGAGGATAATCGTATCAATAATCAGGTATCTTCTGAGCTTTTACCAACTTTCTTGCTGATTCGATGCTCAATGATTTTCCCATGTTCTACGAGTACTTAAAAGAACAACAACAACTAAAACTGTGAAGCCATTCACTTTTGGCCAACTAATTGTTGACGTTGCTAAGACCTCCTAGGGACACGGGCATTACTAATGATGATATGCCTGATGATTGCCTTTGGGCCATTTGTAAGTGAAAAACTGCGACCCGTGTGCTCACTTTACTTTACAGTTTACAGTTCAACTTTCAACTTGCCGGACTTTCGCAGCAAGTGACACACACAAAAAATATTAAATCCAAAAACATAAGAAAAAGGAAAGGAAAGGCCTATCCAAACCGAATACAGCTGCAGTTGTCTTCACCTTACCCCCCTCACTTCTCCATCCCTCGTCAAATGTTTCGCACAACTTTCAAATGACTCTGCGATCGTTGGGCTTTAAAATTCGAGTATCGAGTACGAGTACGAATACGAGTACTCATATTTAAGTCTGTGAGTAGTTTTTTGTTATGGCCAGTCTTAAAGCTATTCGCGTTTCTGTTTTGGCATAATTGTTGTTGTTTGTCGTTATTGTTGTTGACGGGGCGGCATCAGAAAAGAAGGTCGCACAAGGTGGTCCGAGTTGAGCTAATGCCTTTACTGTTGTTTCATTTATTATACCCTGCAAAAGAGAGAGTAGTGTGCTTACTTAGATTTCAAATCTAGTTGGCTTTATACACTTGTCATAATAATTTTCAAAACATTTATTATAGACTAAAATATGGAGTTTTTATTTGGGTTATTAGGAGCTATTTTACTAGTAACATTTGGATGTATTAAGGCATTCTGGAAGAAGGAGAAAAAGGATTTGACAAGTAAGAAGAAAATTGAGAAAATAGGCGACACGGAAGACGAGGAGATGGAAACGAAGGAAATGGAGCCGGAAATTCAGAATAATTTGGAGATAGAAAATAAGAATATTTCTGAATTGGAGGTTAATAATAATATTGATGGGAAAATGAAATTGGAGATAGAAAACAAGAAAATTGCAAATGTAGAGGCCAATAAAATAGAGGAGAAAACGAAATTGCAGATAGAAAATATGAAAATTTCAAATTTAGAGGACAATAAAATAGAGGAGAAAACGGATATTGGAAAGAAGACAATCCCAAGCCCTCAAGAGAATAAAAAAATATCTTTAGCTAAAAAAAAAAAGTTAATCGAACCATTTACAACTGAGCAAACAATGCAACTGAAACGAACAGTTTCTCTGATACTGACTCAATTAATTGATATTGAGTTCCGGGTTTATGAGGGTGTCAATCTGATGGTCCATCTAACAAGCGATGAATTCGAAGCATTGGCCATTGAGATCAAAAATGTATATCGGACTTCGAAAGACAAAATGGTAGATAATAGTAATGAGTTGAAATCAGCATTGGATTTGGAATCGGATTCCGACACAGATTCAAAATCGTCATCCAAATCAGAGTCCACAATTAGCGTCGTAGATATCTGAAAAGATTGAAGATACACAAATGGAAACCCCTCAAGGAATTAAGTTTCGATATATGTAAATTAAATACGATTGTGAAATATATTTGGACAGACAACAATGTGAGAAAATAAGTTTTGATTAAAATTAAATACAATTGTGGTATATAGATTTTTATTTAAGGAGTATACATCAGTCGACTAGATGCTGTGCGTTTATTTGCATTGTAATTTTTTCGTTTTATTTGTCTTTGAAATTAATGTGCCAGATTTTAAAACTGGCTTCGAGATGCGGCGAAGATCGCCCGGAGAAATAGCTGATGAATTGCAATCAAGCTGTTCTTTTTTCCTCCAAAACTTCCGCTCTTCCCCACTCCTTCCGTCTCTCTCTCTCTCTCTCTCCTTTTATACTTTTCTCTTAAGATGCTGTTGCTATTGATTTTCACTTGGAGTTTGGAGCTATTTAATTTGATATCCAGCGTTTTTTTGGCAATCTGCAACTCACACTGGCATTCAGTTAGATCTGCAATACATACTCGTATATGTATATAAGTGTTTGCTTATGTATGTGTGTACATATTTAATAGCCATGCCCCGTTTTACTACCTGCAGTTGGCTATTGTGATTGTTGTTGTTGTTGCTGTTGCTGTACGTCGCTCACTTTGCCAATTTTCGTTTTGTTTTTGACGCTTTTCGCTTTTTGTTGCTGTTTGCTTTGGCATTGACGTATTGCCGCGAAGGGGGCGTCACACTCTGATATTTGTCGCTGTTTATTGGTAAGCAATTTTGGCAATACTTTTCAGTTTTCGTAGTCAATTTTGGCCTCGTGTAGGTCCCTCTATTTCCATCTCCATCTATCTATCTCTGTCCCTGTTCCGCTCTCCCAGCTTGACATAATTGAATTTGTTATCGAGTTTAATTTGCATTCAACTCTTAATAAAGTGAACTTTAAAATTGCGCCATTGGGCACAAAAGTTGGTCAGATCGAGACTCGAATTCAGATTCAGATTCGGAGTCAGACTGAGTTTTAGATTCAGATTCAGGTTCAGAGCGTCTGATCGGCGCAGTTGTCAATCAAAAAGTCAAATTCCAACTGTCATAGTGCCGCAATTTGTCTTTTGGCCTGCACAATTGAGACGAAAAGCGAATGTGACATGGGGCCCCAGAATGCGACGAGTGGCCGCCAAGTATAACAATTTATATACATATGTATATTCATAAAGTTTTATACTCGTTTATTGCGCATACGCCGCGTGTGTCGACATTTAATAAGCCGACGAATTACGAGCGTCGCGCACGCGATTCGATCGACAATCGACTATCGCCAGTTGACAATCGGAATGCAGCTAACATGTGACAGTCGACAATTAAGCTACTTTTAACCCACAGTTGGAGAAAAGAATAAGACTTACAGAAAAATATAGAATTATCCCTAAGTTGCTTTTTGTAAAATATTAGAACGTTTCTCAATTTTCCAATTACATAAATATTTATTTCATCAGCCATTACTTCAACAAAAGGCCTTCGGATTGACTATAAAATAAATAAATAAATAAATCAGGTCTTTAATTAATAGTTTTCCCATCGCCATATCAAAGAACCTTCCACAAGTGGAAAGAATCCTCATCAAGTGCCATAAAAAACAAACAAACAAAGCAAATCTCAATGGGTTAATCGCGTTGTGTCTCCAGTTTTACCAGTATAGCCAAATAAATGTTAAACAATAAGCACATAATTTTTTGCACACATGACATGCAAATTAATGGCCACAATGAAGTGTGGTGGAGGGGGTGGAGTAGGGAAGTCGGTGGGGCAGCTGGTTTGAACCAAAACGTGCAACATGTTGCCATTGCCTGTTGAACGCATTTTGGCGATCGGCAATTGCGAGTGAGTCTTGAACATTCACACATGTAATTCAACAACAACAACTACAATAACAACACCAGCTACAACAACAACAACAAGAGTAACAACTTTAACAATAAGTCAACAATATCAGTATAAAGTTATTCGATTTCTATGCTAATCGAATGACAACTGCGTAATGAGTTTGCCGCTTGCCGGCTTGCCGCTGTTTCCAGCTGTTGTTAATTTAGATACCCTATAAAGCTGATAAAAAATTATATATTATGTTGGCTATATTAAGAGGTATTTCTGATGTCTGCTATATGAATAAATAATTTTTATTTATTATACTTTAACCATTTCCACTTAAAAAAATAATCCGGTTTTTATTTTACAATTAAAATTTAATACAAAGATTAAAAAAAATAAGCTTTTATCCACTATTACATCAAGAGACAGAAGTTAATGCAGACATCATTTGTAGTTTTTTTGTTTGCAGGGTATCTCTGTGTGTAGCATTCTTAAGCTAAGCTTTTTGTTAGCTGCTTTTAGTGCTTTTAATAGGTCAACTATTGCTGTGCTGACTCAAATATCAAGACCCTGCACAATCCGCAGTAAAGATCGAATGCCTGACATATGAACATAACATATGGCTAAATGCGAGTTTTAGCCATGGTTATTTCGTCTATGGCTTTTTGGCGCATATTTAGGGCCAACTTATCGCGCCAAGTGAATCGTTAGCTGCAAATTGTTGCAACAGCTACGTGTCACGATCCCAGCGCCCAAAATTCACACAGAGAACAGAGAGAGAGAGACAAAGAGAGAGAGAGACAAAGAGAGAGAGAGAGAGACAGACAGACAGAGAGAGAGACAGAGACAAGCTGATAGAAGGACAGACCATCAAATGAAACATTTTCAAAAGCTGCCTCACATGTGTGGCAAAGGTGCTGAGTTATGTTTGTGGTTAGAGAAAATTAATATGATGGACTAACGAGTACCCTGTACGGAATTTATAAAAAAATTAATGTTTAATTTAAATATTACGTTGTTCTCTCTTAGAATTTGAAAATGGCTTTCAAAATTAGCTTAACTTGGACTGCAATGATCATAATTTTTACAGGGTATTTTACAAAAGAGTAATTGCCAGAAGCAGACCCAACTATCGTTGAAAAATCACAGCAAATGAGCAGCAACGACTGTCGAAATTGTTTGGTTATAAAAATAAAAATAAGCCCAGCTTTGAGAATGGAAAGACAGACGGACAGACAGACTCACAAGCTGTCACATAAGCCTTCAGTCATATGGAAGCTGGGAGCTGAAAGCTGGTTAACTAACTGTTCAGCTAGGCACAGGCTGCCACAGGTTGCCGAGCCCAGCAACATTTTGCGGCAATTGCAACTATATTTTTTAACTCGTAGTTTGAGCGTCGCGTCGTCAAAATGTCAGCATGGCGAAATTTAATAAACAGCAACTACCAAACAGACAGCGGCCAACTCTTTTTCGGCATGCCCCGCCACGCGTGTTGGCAACATGTTGCATAAAGTACGAACAACAAAAAACTTAAAAACAAACACACAATATTTGAAAATCAAACATAAAAACAAAAAAAAAAGAAAAACAAGCTGACAACAAAATATGTTGCACGCGTCGCTGCTCCGATTTTTGTTCGAATTTTTGCAGCACATTCCCAATTTGTGAGCTGCGTTGCCTCCCCAAACAAAGCGGAGAAGAGGGCGTGGCAGGGGGAGCCCCCCTCCCCCTGGCTGGCATATTTGTCGTGCCTGGCAAACACCAAAAGCGTACGAATTCCCACGTTTAGCTTTTTGTATAGTTTTTTTTCGCTTACTATGCGTGTCTTTCGAAATTTTATTTAATTGAATTTATTCGGTTGAATGAAAATGCAAAAGCCGATGCGGCGCTTTTAAAAAAATTAAACCACCAACAGAAAAGTAGAAATAAAATGATTTATCATTCATTTGTTATTGCCATATTTAGTCGTATTTATTGGCAAAACAAATTGATTAATTGTTGCAGCTTTTGAGATTGTTTAACTCGCTGATATTAATGAGCCGCAGCATTGAGAACTTTCCAAGCTCTGAATGATCGATGATATTCTACTCAATCTGTTCCACGCTGCGTATGTGCAATATGCAAGGACAGAGATGAGAGCACAACTGCTGACTGCTGACAAATGCTGACTGCTGCGTAACTCTTGCCGGTAGCGTCTGCGTCATGTCTGCGTTGTCTGGCCACATTAACCATGTCAGGGCCAGTCGAAAGTATGCTCTTCTCTTCTCTTTACTCCCTTCTCCTCGCTCCTCTTCCCACGCTCTCTAGGCAAACATCCATTAATCATCTGCCCCATCGAATGAAACTGAACTGAACGAGTTCCCCTCGCAGCGATCGTCGCTGCACTGGAATCGAAGTCAGCGCCAACTACATTCAAGTGCTGTCCATGCCCGTCCGAAAGTGATTGTTTTCGTATTACATAATCGTCAAAACATATAACAGATATAAGTACATAAGAAAGTAAAGTAAAGTAAATGAATTTGATCATACTCTGTAAATCTATTGCTTTCATTGCATTGTTAAAAAAAGCTATTAAACAATTTTTCAATCAACATTAATTATTGAATGCACGAGTATTGCTGATGTCCACTTTTAATATTAATCATTTCTCCGAAAAGAAATTTAACTTAATTTTACTAAAAATAGGTCTAATAATTTATTTTAAATATAAATAAATATTATTATTTATTTTAAAAATTACCGTGCTTACATAAATTAATGTAATACATTCAATTGGAAGTCTAAAAATACTTATTGATAAGGCATTGATTGTTAACTCAATACTTTCATAGGAATGATTAAATTATTTTTTTAATTTATTTTTTATTTAAATATAATCAACTGTCCTAATAAAACCTGAATTTCTGTCAAATGCATTTCTCATATAAAAAAATTGATTATTAATTAATAATAAAGCAATTTTTATATAAAAAATTCATTTTACAGTTTATTGTTTATTTATTAAAAATAAAGCAATTTTTATATAAAGGAATTAATTTTACAGTAGCTAAGGCAATAAATAGAAAGATTGGGATAGAGAGTGTAATGAAATTAATAATTTTTGATATGTTAAGCAAGAAATCTGTAATAATCCAATGAAACTATCGATAAGAGTTAACGCGTTTATAGATACTATTGATTTTGCTCTATCTCCAGTAAATGGGGACTTCCCCTTCATTTGCCAGATCTCAGCTGCTCCAATTTGCCATGATATTTGCAGCATATGATCTGCAAGTGGAATGACATAATCGTCGAGACACACGACAAAGTTTGAACAAGCGTAACAATTCGTGCAAATGGTAGCAGCCATTGACTCATTTTAAAGGCCAGCAGCGTTACGAGCAAACAGTTAAGAGTTAAGAGTTGGGTGTTACGAATGCGTCTATGGATGTGACTACATCATCATCATCATCATCATCAACATCATCATTGTCATCATCGTCAGCATCTCTCCGAGGGCGACGCTTTCGTTTCGCCATTTGGCCACTTGAGGTGACGCCGTTGGCAACTCCACTTGTTGTTGTTGTTGTTGTTGCGGTTGCACTTGGCGCTTTTGTTTCCGGCGACAGCGGCAACAAGTGTTTTTTTTTGGGGGTTGAGGATGGAGGTGTTCCGCCAAGGCCAGAGGAACCGAAACGAACCCATCGCTCTATAAAAGCTGTCGATTCAGCTGGCAGTGGCATCAGTTCAACGATTTCATCCATCACAAACAGATCAAGCAAACGATCGATCAATATGAAAATCTTCCTCTGCTTGCTGGCTGTGAGCACGGTGGCTCAAGCGGGATTCCTTGGCGGCGGTGCAGGTGGTGGCTCCAGTGGTGGCCACGATCATCACGATCAACACGATCATCATCATGGCGACTCGAGTGGCGGCGGCGCTGACATCAAAGTGATTAAAGTGATTCACGAATCCAGCTCCCAGGGTGGCTGGCAATCCGGTGGTGGAGCTGGCGGTGCTTCTGGTGGCTGGTCTGCTGGCGGTGGTGCAGGTGGTGGATATGGCGGTGGTGCTGGCGGTGGATATGGCGGTGGTGCTGGCGGTGGATATGGCGGTGGTGCTGGCGGTGGCTATGGCGGTGGCAATCAGGAAGTCAAAATCATCAAGATCATCTCACAGCCAGCTTCGTCTGCTGGCTATGGAGGACATGGTGGCTCCAGTGCTGGCTGGTCGGCAGGTGGTGGCGCCTCCGCGGGCTGGTCCGCTGGCGGCTCTGGCTCATCGGGCTGGTCCTCAGGTGGCAGTGATGCCACCACCGCTGTGAAAATCATCAAGATCATCTCGGAAAGCGCTCCAGAAGCTGGCGATGCCTCCGGCTGGGCAGCTGGTGGTGGTGCTGGTGCTGCTCCCAGTGGTGGTTGGTCCTCTGGCGGTGCGTCAAGCGGTGGCTGGTCCTCGGGCGGTGCTGCCAGCGGTGCTTGGTCATCGGGAGGAGGTCCTTCAGGTGGCGGCTGGTCCTCGGGCGGCCCTTCAGGTGGCGGCTGGTCCTCGGGCGGTCCTCCCAGCGATGGCTGGTCCTCCGCGCAAAGCGGCGGTGGATCCGGCGGCTACGGTGGAGGCTGGTCATCCCAGGGTGGAAGCGGCGGACATGGCGGTAGCTGGTAAACCATTTCCTTGTCCTGTGATAAATCTCAGCTTCACGCAGTCTTCATTTCATTTTCATTTCTCATTTGTTTGCTGTTCGCCTTATTTGTTGAATTAAATTCTTTATAATTTTCGCAATCAATAATTTTCTTGGCTGGGAAGAGCGGGAAAGTCTGAAACTTTTCCATTTAAGGCAGAAATTACCACACCACAGAGAACTGCATTTGAAAGTCTGCTTGCCCATCCTTTGAGGGGGAATCCTCCTCTTTAGTGCCATCTTTTTTGCACTCAATCTATATACTCTCTCTATCTTTCTCTATCGTTTTCGCTCGGATAAAAAACACACTTAAGCGTAAAGTAATAAAATTCAAACAACCAAAAAATTTCGAAAAAGGCAAAAACCAAAAGAAAAAGTTAAAGAAAAGGAAAAATAAAGGAATATAATAAAAAGAAAAGGCAAAAAGAAATATGTAAAATATCACTTTGGAGCGGCGACGCGTCGCCAACCCACTGAGAACTGAGCCAAGGAGCAAGGAGCCAAGGATACCAAGCATACTCACACTTAAGCCAACAAAAAAAGGGCAAAAGTGCAAGAAATAGCTTTTCCACTGCCGCACAGCGGGGCAACCAGAATGGATTGACGAGGGTAAGGGAGAGAGAGGGGGAGAGGCGGAGACAAAGAGGACTTGTATAAAAATATTTTCCATATAAATCTAACAAAGAACGTGTTCGGGTTACTTGATTAGGCGGCCAACGTGTGCAAATTTGCGGGTGGTGGGGTTGAAGGGGGTGACGACGAGGCTAACAAAAGTTACAGTAGCAACAACTACAATAAAAAGAAGTAGAGTGGGGCGACTTTTCGGTTTCCTTAACGTTTTCACAATAAATACTTACATAGAAATAAACGAGAATAAAAATGAAGGCGCAACAAATCCAATTTGCTGCTAAAAGGGGTAAGGAAAGGGGACATGGAAGGGTTTGGGGAAAGGGAATGGGAATGGGGAAAACAGGCGTATTGTGTATTGATTTACTTTTTTGATGGCCAAAGGAAGTGAGCAGCGAGTGAATATTATTTTGGGACTATTGCGCAAATTTTGATTTGCTTTTTCGAGAATTATAAAAACAATCATTAAACTGCCGATCAATTTCCCCCAAAACGTCCCGCAGACATCAACTTGTTGCGCTTAATATAAACAAACAAGCATATACAAATTCTCAATTCTCAATTCTCAACATTTTATCCCACTTCTCCCCAACAAAAACACCCACATTACTTAATATTCGCTTTTCGATGTTTCGTATAATTTCAACTGATCCAAAGAACCAAACAACGAAATTAAAACAAAAATAAAATAAATTTTGAATTTGAAATTATTTTCATGAGTTAATGGAAAATTTTCCATTGAACGCAAACACACAGTTTTTTCTCTTGCTGTTTCCCCTCTTCCCATTTCTATTTACTCACTCTATTCTTAAATAGATCTGTGGGCGCGATTATTTGTGCGGTGCTTACAACAAATTTGTTATTATTTTAATTTTAATTTTGTTGATTGATGCTGTTGTTGCTGTTTGTTGCACGTGCAACGCCAAAAAGTGGAAAATTGCGTGTTTGCTAAACAACAACAACATCTAGACAAAGTTAAGTTGTTCGCTTTCGTCTCATTTGGGGACTTTTTCTATGGGGCGCCATATTTGTGTGTTTGCTAAGTTTGTTGACTGTGGGCGCGTGTGCAACAAGAGCAGCAAAAACCCAATCATTGAACCAAGCGCAAACAGTTTACGTGACCCTCGGTGCAAATACGCGTATTCCCGCTTCATTTGCCAAACAACCCCCGAACTTGAAGCCCTTATTATTATGTAATTAAGAATGAACTGATAGAGTTGACAGACATTTGAAAGTATTATTTAGTCTGGTTCTCAGTGGTTGTTTTCAAATCCAACTGCGGATATGGACCAATTTACCAGCAAAAATACAATTCATTTCTCTCTGACTCTGCTGCCAGTAAAACGTTAACGAGCGCGACGCGAAAACGATATAAAATTAAATAAAAATTACTATTTTAACCCCTTTTTCCTCCTTCTCATACAAAAGTGTCTTCATAGCAATTTTCAAAAAATCATAAAGAATACTAGCGAAGTTTTTTTTTACAAATTTTTACAATCACTCTTAGAATTGTTTTAAGAATTTTTTTGCATCAAACTATTTTTTGTTTGGGACCGAGGAAAAAAGCTAAAAAATTAACTTTTACAAACAAATTTAAAAATTTTCCAAGGGTACTTAATGGGATAAGAAAATTTTTGCATCATTCAAACGGAATTTAAATGAATAGATAATTAAATTAAGATATCAAATTGACAAAGTTAGGGGGTATGAAGACATTAGTGGACCACTGTATATAATTTACGCATTTTCACCGATCGATTCATAAATTGTGATAGATTCAATTGATTTCATAGTTAAAAACGACAAAATTTAATGCTCTTTTGGCTTTTCGATGTTTTTGTGCCATTCAAATGGAAAAAATACTACAAAATGTTCAAGTATGGCATCGTAAAACATAAAAAAATACATGAAGTTAAGCTAAAATTATTTTTGAAGTAGCTAAAGTTCCCGCTACCCGCTGTTTTACAATTTATCCCGCATTTGCCAGCTGCAACCCACTAAATCTGTCGGGAAAATAGCTAAATTGGCAACACTGTCTCTCAGCAGAGCACAAGAGATAGAGAGCACGCCAAAGACTTCTCTCTCTTTGCTCTCTGCAAATGATCTCGGGGTCGTTGGTGTATGAGAGTGAGAGCACAGTCTGCTTCTTAAGAAATACTGTGAAGCGTAAGATAAAATAAAACAATGCTTTTACTTTCTTCATGTCATTTATTGGATTTCTAAAAAGAGTATATCTAGTTTTTAAATCTTTTGACTTTTCTGTTTTAATATGGCATTTTCACCGAGTTGAACTCCAATTGATTTAGCTGACCCAAAACCAAGATCTCCTCGATTGCCTTTTTGGCCAGCAGTTTGTTTCTCTCATCCAATTTTCGATAGGATGTGGCCCAACCCTCCGCATAGATGTTGGCCTCATCACGTGACTGATGGTCAGCATTGTGGAGTGTCTGATTTTTTGAGGACTTTAAGGCATCTTTACTGGTGTTGTTTTGAGAATGATCCACAGTCTGATTCACTGAGGTGTTGTTTAAGGGCGATTGCTGGGCTTCTTTTAAAGGTGACTCAATCTGTAAAGTAGCCAAGAATTAAATAAATAATTAAATCATTCAAAAGCTATCGAGATCAGACTTACATTTCTCTCCTCTAATTCTATTTCCTGTTTTAATTCACTCATTTCCTCATCGTCGTCATTCCAGAAGCTGTCTGATGAATCCTCCACAGCATCGTAGTCCGCTTTTTTTTCAGAAGCGTCAAGTCGCAGAAATGACAGTTCATTATAGTACCACAAATGTGGCACGTAAACGTCGATCGCTTTCTTAGACGTATATTCGCTCAGCTCCACTTTGCGCAATTCGCGTCGAAAGCAAGTCCGTATTCCGTTCATTCTACGGCGCATCGTATCTATATTTGCCTGAGGATCGATCTTTTTGTAGCACACCAACAACTTTTCATAGGCGGCCTGCTTCACTCGCTTGTTTTTGTACATCTCATCCGTTGTCTTCCAAAGAGCAGGTAGACGGCGATAACTGCGAAAGAATTCGACCCAAAGATCTGACTGCACTATTGCGCTCATTTTGACTCTGTCACACGTACAGTCACGTGGCTTGAAGCGTACTGAAGATTGAACGAAAGAGAATACTCGCATGTCGTCAACATGTCGTTCAAACATGTTCGTAAAGCTGCGAGAGCGGGACCCGCTCAGCGGGTACAAAAGGAGAGAGAGAGAATGGTCGTGTGTCGTCAACACGTCGTTCAAACATGTTGGTTAACCAGCTGAGCGTTGCATCCATGTTGCCAACGCCACTACACAAAAAAAAGCTGGTTAAACCCAAAAAAAAGACAGAAAACGGACAGATTTTTTAAAGGACAAAAAATCGGGACAAACAATGTTTTCTTATTAATAAATATAATACTAATTGATAAAATAATATCGTAGCTTTAAAAATAGCTTCAATTTTGAAAGTATTAGCTCTTTTTTAGCCAGTAAAATATTTTCCACAGGAAATGCATCAGTTTTTTAGAAAATGAATATATTAGATGACAAATACTCGTAGTTTTATTTGTTAAATTCAATGAGCGACTTAGAACAATGAAAAAAAGGACAAATAAAGAATAAAGTAAAATAAATTTAAAAAAAAGTTATTTTCCGGATAGAGACGTTCAAATTGTGTTCCAGAAATCGCAATTTTAAAAAGGGCAAATGAGTCCACAAAATGGACAATTTGGCAGCACTAGCTGCATGATTTCTAGAAAGGCTGCCACATTGTTGTAACTAATAAATTGTATAAGCGAATTAACAATTAAAATAGGACGAATAAAAAGATAAAATAAAATAAAAAGACTTTTTTCGGATAGGCAACGTTTTAAATTTTTTCCCGAAATAGCAGTTTCAAAACGGACAGATCTGTCCGCGAAAAGGACAAATTGGCAGCACTGGTTGCATGTCGAAAGAGTCGCTCTCTCGTACTAAAGAAGTAGAGCGAGAATATGCTCGTATGTTGGTAGCATGTCGTTCAAACATGTTCGTCAACCAGTTGAGCACGTTTCAGACAACGTTGCCAACTTATTTAAAGCACCGGCAACTTAGTTGGCAACGACTGGTCGACGATTCTAGCGACGTACTCTCATCGATTTGTACACATTGTACACGTCGCTGCCGCTGTCGTTGCCGTTGCCGTTTTCATCTTCGTTTCTGTCTTTGTTCTCAGCCACGCACACATACATTTGTACATACAGTGAACCACTAATGTCTTCATACAGCATAAATTTGTAAAATTTGCGTATAATAAAGATGTTTTGATGCGGTTTTCTTATATTAATCTTTTATTCACTTAAATACCGTTCTAATGATACCAAAATTTCTTTAACCCATTAAGTACCCATCAAATATTTTGAATTTGAAAAACAGTCAATTTTTCAACATTTTCCCTCGATTTTTTCCAAAAATATTTTGATGCAGAAAAATTCTTCAAACAATTCTAGAGTGACTGCAAAACAAATTTTTCAAACATATTTTTGCTAGTATTTTTTATAATTTTTTGAAAATCCTAAAAATGACGATTTTAGCCCCTTTTTCCTACTTTTCACACAAAAAGTGGCTTTTTTGCAGTTTTCAAATAATGATAAAAAATACTAGCAAAAATATTTTTGAAAAATTTTTTTTGCAGTCACTCTTAGAATTGTTTGAAGAATTTTTCTGCATCAAAATATTTTTTGGAAAAAATCGAGGGAAAATGTTGAAAAATTGACTTTTTTTCAAATTCAAAATATTCGATGGGTACTTAATGGGTTAAAGAAATTTTGGTATCATTAGAACGGTATTTAAGTGAATAAAAGATTAATATAAGAAAACCGCATCAAAACATCTTTATTATACGCAAATTTTACAAATTTATGCTGTATGAAGACATTAGTGGTTCACTGTACGAATATTTACATACGAAACTAAAATGAGACAGAAAAATAAAAGGCCACAAACAAAATATTACTAATTCATTTTGTTATTTTGTTCATTGCACCCTTTGCTGTAGTCGCGTTGACGTTGACGCTGACGCCCACTCGCTGCCGCGACGCGTCGCGTGTCTCTCTCTCTCCCACTCTTTATTTGGCTTGCATTTATTGCACCAGTGCAGTCTACCCTCTCCATTCTGCTGCCTTGCGCTTGGACTCTCACTCTCTTTTGCGAGTGCTTTGGTGAGTGCGTTCGCTGTTGTTGTGTTGTTGCTCTTGCTATTTAGCGCTAAACGCTTTCAGGTACTCACTTCGCAATACTCGCGCTGCTTCTGCTGAAATGTCTGGGCAAGTCATAAGTAATTTATCATCATACAAAATTGAAGTGCGTCGACGTAGACGTTGACGTCGACGCCAGTGTCGACGTCTGTCAATGCCAATCAGTTGTAAATGATATGACTGACCGATTCTTTATACTTTCAAGGCATTGTTGTTGCTGTTGTTGTTGTCAGGTGGTCAATTCGCTGTGCCAATTGCGAGACACACCAAATTGGCTGCACAGCGATTATGATGCGGGTGGGCAATTGGGGATATTGATTGCTGAAGGAAATGCTTTGTAAATAAATCAAAGAATAACGAATAGTGCAAAGTGAAAAAAAGGTGATGGCACACTAAGCCCTCAAATGGTCGAGTATAATGGCTTTGCAAATCAGTTTGTCAACAAATTATTGAAATGACAGTAACTGTATACATAACTGTTCATAGTAGATACAGTAATCGTAAAGCTGTTCTCAATTTGAACTCTTCTTGAAATTGAAAAAAAAAAAACTTTTCTTTGCATTTTTCCTGTTTGCTGTCATTATTCATTTCATTATATTCTCTTTTAGATCAAATTGTCGACTTATTTGTTCTACGTTTTCACTTAATTGATTTATAGCTTATACTAAATAAGCTACATATTCATTTACTGCCGAAAAGTTTCACTTCAGCTGGACATCTTACATTCTTTATATTTAATTTTTTTTTTAACCTTTCAGCTTTAATTTAAAATTGTACATAATTTTGTAATTTTTTTTTATCATATTAAGTTTCTATGTACAAACTCTAATCGTAATTTTGGCCAAAAGTTCTCAGTTGACATTTAATAAATAAATAAAATAAAATAAATAGTAGACATTTTTGTTACAGTCAAGTTTCGCTTATACAAGACACTTTTATATTTATCAAAGCCGAATTGAAAATATTCAGTCCTGTTCCGGTTTCACTTCCGGTAAGATTTTGCGGAAGTGAATTTCTTTAACCTGCTCTAATATCATTTCGGCGAAATTCTGCGGACTTATTTCACTTTGCGCTGATGAGTTTAAGTCCGATAAAGTGAAAAACGAGCATTTTTAAATACTTACTCTAAATGCAAAGTGAATAAATGCATTTCACTAAATGCTTTAAAATATAAAGTGAAAACTTGAACAGGCCTGATTGAAATTTAAAACCGTAACTGAAACCGGAACCGAAAAAAAATATTTTCATTTGACCGAAACCTTAAAACCAGAACTCTGCAAACCGAAATAACCGTTTAGTAACCGTTTCATTTACAAGGGTTAATTTAAATAAACAATATATGTATTATAAAAATTGAAAAAAAAAATGTATTTCTGATTGTTATTTAAAAATTGCAAATAAGACTTATGGTGTAACTTTTAAATACAATTTTAAAAGTAAGTTTTATTTTCAATTTTTTTTATACAAATTTAAAAAACAAGTTAAAAATAATTTTTAGCGAAAATTTTTTAACTGTTTCGATTTTTTCCGACTCATAAAATTGTTTGCGATCTCTAATTAATTATTAGTTATTTGTTATTAGTTTTACATTTTATTTTTGATTTTCTTTTCTATTTTTGCCTATTTAATTATCATTGCATATATTAGAAATATAATTATATTTATTTAGAGAAATTTTTTATTGTGAACCGAAACCATACCGGTATTTCAAAACCGAAACATACAAAAACCGGCTCACCATTACGAAACCTTTATTCAAAGATTTTGCGTAACCGATAACCGAAGACCTAAATCCGAACATAACCGAAACCGTATCTGAAACCGAAAGTTGTTTAGGCTTTAATCCCTGACCTGAACCAATTTTTGAATTGCGCTTTGTATTTCTGTATTCGTAACGTTCCAAATTTGCGTAATGTTTTTAATTGCACTCTGCAAATTTGCTTAAAGATTCATAAAATACATTTCACTCACACACACACACACACACTCGCACACACACATGTTTAATCAGTCTGGCACATACACACTCAATTACCATGCAAACTACCAACAACTCAACAATAAAATGCGATTTCCTATCCAAATTCTCACGCACATACACACGCACAAACACACACGCACACGCACACATGGCTTATACATTTTTTGGGTCTTTGTTTTGTATGTGGGTCATGTCCTTATGAAATATTCAAATGTCCTGCATTAAGCATTTATGCCATTTCCATTCTTTCATTGTTTGTGTCCGATTTTTTTCCAGGCTGTCCAGCAGAATCCCCCAATTTCCCACTCCCCCTTCCCCCAACACATGTCACTCCTTCTGCTGACAAACAAATTGTAAATGCGTATACGCCTGATTATATATGTGTGGGTATGTTTCAATTTCATTATTGAAAATTGACCAAATTTGCAGTGCGATGAAAAAGCAGTACGAAGGGAAAAGAGGAAAGAGGTGAGAGGCAGACAATAAAATACAAACGCAGAAAAGCAAATAAATTGGTTACATTTGCTTTACACACACACACACATCACACGTACACAGACACATCAAACACACACACTCACACACAAACAATCACAGTGCGTAAATCCGCAACGGAAGTTGTGCTTTTAAATCGATTTTGATTGATTTTTCTCACTGTGAGAAAAAGTGCCTTTCGGGCAGCACTCACAATAACCAAACACACACACACACACACGTAACTGCATGTGTGTTTGTGTGCTGTATAAATAAAATCAAATTGTAAATAATCGAGTCGGAATCGTCGCCTGTTTGTATTTTTCCAGCCCTTTTGGCATTTTTCACTTGAAATCCGTTTGCAAAAAAAATGGAAAGTTTAAAAATGAAATCAAATAAATTTTATAAAAACAAAAATGAAAAGAACGAAAAAATAAAGTACATTATTTTCACTAAAATTATTTTCAATATGAAATTGTTGTTTTCGGTGCTGTTGTTGTTTTTGGTGTGTGTTTAACTTTGCCGCTCAAAGCTCGTTATTTATTTATATTTATTGAATGTGTGTGTGTGCAACGCTTTATTTCAATATCATAAAACAAGAAAGAATACGACTCACAGCGAGCATAAGCGACTAAGAGGTACCCACCATTCAATCACAGAAATTGTAAGTTTATATGTATATGTTTAATGTATACTTTATTATTCGATTTCTTCTTCAGCTTGTAACATATCTTAGCCCAAGTTCATCATACTCCGCTTGGCAGGAACAAAATGCTTACAGGGCATATCAAATTGACGCTGCCCAAAGAAAATAAACTAAAAGCCTGCACTTACATTTTTAATACAAAATCAATAAATATAAAAATATACATATGTATATTAAAATATGTTGTCCCACACGCACACACACACACCACACACACACACACAAATTCACATACTCTGCATACATATGTCTGTGCTTTTTTGTAAGGCACTTTTTATGGCTGCGGGCTCATAAAAAGCGCATAAAGTGGCTTTAACATAGCATAAAAAATGCACCCAAGAGTGCCAATCGTTGGTCCAAAATGGACACAGGGGGAGAAGAGCGGGGAGGAGGGAGGGTCAGTGAATGACCCATCTCTGTGGACACTTTGGGTGGTCGGGACTTGGAGTTGGGGTGATAAGCGACATGTTCAACACTAAAAAGAAATGCCAAAGAGCATATGTATGTGACAAAAGAACTTATGCTAGTTAGATGGTGTGAAAAGGAGTATCGAGAAAAGGAGAGAGAATTGGGGTAAGAGAGAAAGAGATAGGTAAGATAGAAAGAGTGAGAGAGAGAGGAAGGACTCTGCTTAGACTTGTGAAAGAAGATTGATATTCTTGTTTTGACGATTTTAAAAGTTTGATTTAAACCTTGATCTTTAATTTGTGATTTAAATTATAAGCAATCCATATAAGTACACATACATATGTAGATGGCTGAATTCATCATATGAAATATCTGTTTAGAAACAAAAACAAACATGTATAAGTGTAGCTATTTTATTAGTGACTAACTTCTAGCATAACATTGTAAATTATTAACCCTATAAATTTGAGGGGATGTCACTATAACTCACCAATTTAATGTACGTTTAATATAAAATTGACAGTGCCAACTGAAAATAATTTAAATTACATTAAAGCTCTTGTCAGCACCATTTCTTGATAAGCTCACGTGTAATCATAGTTCGTTTTGAATGATTTATGTTGGTAAGAGTGTAAATCTTCCAAAGTTGAAAAGCTTGCCAGTTACTTGTAGTTGGGACCAACAACATACATACGAAATTTAGTAGCTCTAGATCTTGCAGTCTTACAGATTCATACAAAGAGACAAAGAGATCAAACAAATAAAACTTTCCAGAAATACAAATTTTATTTTGATTGAATTTGATTTGTCCATTTTTTACAAAACATGTGAGCTGCAAAGGGGTCTAATAAATTTTAAGCTCTTCCTTTTACAAGAATACCTTATTCCTGTGGCTTTTTCCCTTTGCCAGACATAAGTCAAGCATCAAAGCACTCAATAAACACCCAAAGCTCGTATATCACATTTACATATCTACATCAGGTTGTAATTAAAATATCACGCCCATGCTAACAAATTCCAGACTTAAACCCTTCCCTTGCCCCCTTAATACCCACCCATGCCAATGAGAAGGGTTTTTCCTTTACAAGTTTTCCTTTAGTTCAGCTGGCCCAACAAATAATCTTTAAACCCGCTTTTTGTTTTTAATAAAAAGGTCTTTACAAATATGGTAAGCTGCTCATTATTGCCTTGTGTGCGATTCCTTCCATTCGACAAGCCCTTTTCTTTTTCCGTCTCCTGCTTCTGCTTCTTCTCTTTCCCTTCTCCTTGACTGGGATCCATAGTTGAGTTCGCTCCACCGTCAGCCACGTCTGCAAATCAAAGAAGCGTATCGCGCACGTGTCTGAAATATGCATTAACACACCAAGAAAAAAAAAGGATCACCCTCACTCTCACCACCCACCCACCCACTCCTAGCGTCGCTGCCAGTCGCAGAGACAGTGGGTCGGATCACAGCCCGGTCAGACGCAGAGCATCCACCAAGAAATGATTTTATTTTTATTTTTAATATTAATTGCAGCAATCCAAGAGTGACCATGGCAACAACAACCCTTGGGATCACGGATGCGACCCTGTCTAACATAGAACAAAACCACTCCACAGTCTGCGAGTGGATGTGGGAGTGGGATGGGGAGTGGGACGGAGGGTGTTAGAAGTAAACCACCCGCCATGTACTTCCGCTCAACCGGATGTGGCAATTGAATTTGGCAACGCACTCAAAATGCCGAGTACGATATTATTTATTCCCCACAAAAATCAAATATTTGTCAACCTGACTGAATTCGAATTTGAACCAACGGAAAGCATTTTACATCCTTCAATTGACGATCCTCCTTCAAAGATTCATACAGTTGGGTGTAAAAAACAATTGCTGTGCAGATAAACGCTTGATAAACGGTACAGTTTTCTATAAGAAAAGGGTTTTCCCGGAGTCTGTGGTTGCTGAGGTCCTTTCTCTGTTTCCTCCTTCATTATCCATTATCCTACACAAGCCAGTGGAAACATGAGCGCTATGCAGAATATTCCAAAAAATATAAATTCAAACATTTTGTCTATAAATAATTTCTTTTTTGTCAAAATAATGTAGTCTATTGATAAAGTGGGTTTATGTTTCGAAATCTACTTAACTGAGCTTGATTTGAATGTTAAGAAAAAGCTTACTTAAAAATATTGTTGAAATGGATTGCAAACAAATTAGATTCTAGCCCATATTGTTTACTCTTAATCACATACATTTAAAAATTTGTAATTGAATTTATATTTTAATGGAACGGATATATGAAAAATATTGAAGCTCCAAATCGGTAATTAAGGTGCAAGATTCAGCAAAATATTTGTATTTTTTATTTAAATGTTTAGTACTTCAAAATATAATGTTTAATACTTAAAATATATTCGGTCAAAGGAGCTTTGCAATACTGGATACTGTCTATATTCTGACAATGGTACACTATTTGAAATGGTTTATTAAATAACACCAACTAGGGGCTTATAAAATTTTCACAAAAGAAAGGCAAAATGTTCTAATATTTTTAAAACAATTATAAAAAAAATAATTACGGTAACTAAAACATTCTGTACTTACTATAAGAAACAATACCTGGTTTTATTTTTCTTTAGTAATTATTGTACTTATCATAGATTGCCATAGTAAAATTCAACTCTTATCTGATATGGTTTATTCTTTTCAAAATCACAATTTTTATTAAATTTAAATTTTCATAATTAAAATTTATACTAAAGATTAAAAGTCTAATCTAAGAAACAGAATTTAAAATTGTTCTAGTCCAATATGTTTGGTAAATGTATGTCAAGTGTTCTATTAAGTTTAACAATAGCTGGAACGAGTTGATATTAATCGTATAACTCATTGGCCACACTTGTATCTGTATTCTGACACAATTCTGACTTTTCACATAACCCGTCGCTTGCCCCCTCTATGTGTGTCTGCCCCCCTTTTGTCATTGGGGCGCACTCTGGCACTTGCCCCAGTCAACCCCCCTCAAGCGACACGAAACCAAATCCCAGACCCATGTCCGGAACGCAAATAAACGATAAAAGCGCAGTCGTTGTGAATAACACTAACAATAAGTAGCGAGAAAGGAGAACAGAAAGATAGAGAGTGGGAGGAGAGGCGAGTGTTTGACAGTCGCACTCGTCGGTTTCGCCAGCTCGTTCGTCCGTTCGTCGTCTGCTCGTTAGATGCGTTCGACAAACGCGGGAGTTGCCTGGGCGCCCAGAAATGAGCAACAACTCAACTCAACTCAACTCACAATTTCACAATGTGCGCAAAATAAATAAGGGCTGCAAGAGAGCGAGAGAGAGCACGTAAGTGAGAGCGAGCGTAAGTTAAATTGATTCGAGTTGGGTTGTTGCTGGACGTAGGGTTGCCACCCTTTTTGTGGGTGGCTTTGACGTACTCGTTGATTTTAGCTTTGGGTTTTGCGTTGACTTTCAGCATGTGGAAGCCGCTGCTTAGCATGTTTCCTGCCATTACACCACAGCTCAGAGAGAGGTAGACAGAGACAGAGAAAGAGAGAGCGCTCTCAGCCCCTCTCCCTGCCTCTCTCGCTCTCTCTGTCACTCTCTGTGTAAACTGAAAATGAGGCGCAAATTTTGTGGCAACCGAAAAAAGGTTCAACAAATGGTTTGGCTCAATACCAAGTGGTAACCGTAACTGTAACCCCAGTTCCAATCCCCAACATCAACCCCCAACACCCCCAAATGCCACCCACTATTTAGTAATGACACAAAGTTGTAATATGGGCGGGGTGTAAGGAAGAAGGGAAGCTTGAGAGGACGGACTAGGTTCCATTTGTGTGTGTGTGTGTGTGTGTAAAAACGTGTGGCATCATTTTTCAGGCTCGACTTTTACGGTGTGTGTATGCCTGTATATCTGAGTGTGTGTGTGTGTGTTTTAGGGGCGTCAGGTGGTGGGGAGTTGGGT
Source organism: Drosophila recens (assembly GCA_037043495.1). Taxonomy (NCBI): domain Eukaryota; kingdom Metazoa; phylum Arthropoda; class Insecta; order Diptera; family Drosophilidae; genus Drosophila; species Drosophila recens. The sequence continues at coordinate 40,703 of JBAMBJ010000420.1, read as the reverse complement.
GTTGCGGGTGCTCTTTTTTTTTGGCTGTTTTCTGGTTTTGGGCGCACAGCAATTGACACAGGACAACGAAGCTGAGGCCATTATAATGCCCACTTCCCCACTCTTCCCCACTCTCTCTCTATCTCTCTCTATGTTTCGCTGTCTCTGTCGCACACACAGTCGCTTGGAAAATTATGTCAACGAGCTCTGTTGATTTTCCATGTTGCCTGCTTTCATTTTAGCCTTCTTCCTGCTGCTGCTGCCGTTGCCTTTGTTATTGTTGTCGTTGTTGTTGTCGTCGTTGTCGTTGTTGTTGTGCAGTTTGTTTTTGTTGTTAATTCTGATGTTATTTGCCATTTGCCGTTGTTGTTGCTGTTGTTGTTGTTGTTGTTCTGGTTGTTGTTGCTGTTACCGCCGCCTGACGCTGGTTAATTACATTTTACAAAATTTGCTGTCAAGTAGTTAAGTTGGGTTAAGTCGAGCGCTTCGCTGCCAACAGCGACGTCGACTGCGCTGCCGCTGTGTTCGCTGTGTAATTTAATACTCGATTTTATAATTTTTATGCGCTGACCTTTTTGCATTTGTGGCATTTTCTTTTTAATTATTTATGTGCGGCTGTGTCAAAAGGACGAGCATCAGATATTGAACAATCCAAGGGAAGGGAGTGAGAAGTTGGGGAGTGAAGGGGTTAAGGACTGAGCAGGGAAAGGGTTAATTCAATGTTGTTTTGCTGTCGCGCAGATTAAATGAAAATCGGCATATTTAATTATGCAGACAGGTGCCTGTAATTGAGAATTGTAATTCCATGTTGAGGTAGCTTACAGAATTCAGAAAGAAAGAGAGAATGAAAAGAAAAGAAGAATGCTATAAAGAGAGTAAGAATTAACGAATGAATCCATCAAGTTAACAAATACCAAAGAAATGATTTTGCATTTCAAATTAACGCTTTTAATTTGACAAGATAGTTAGAAACTAACATTCAGATGAATACTTATAAATCAGATTGTGCACGTATGTATGCATCTAGCTGCACTGTAAAAATGTGTGGAAAATTCAAGAGAAATAAGTTAGGAACACAGACATTAAGCTGCAAGAATAATATCAAAAGTGTGCGAAAGAGATGCACTTATTTAAAGAGAGACATGCACAAATATACAAAAAGCACAATAACAAAAAAAAAAGTATCTTACAAAGAAAATATCATAGAATATATAATACGCTACGTTGAACAACTTGTAAATGCTCTGCATAAAAAGATTTTTCAATGATCAGAAGTGTAATGATATTACAACGCATTCAAGATATTTAAAAATATTTTAATTATATCTTAAGATGGACAAAAGTTGTATTAAAACCAGGAATTAAAACCGATACGAATATTGGTTTCAGTTACGGTTTCGGTTATGTTCGCATTTGAATACTTTCTTTCTTTGAATAAAGGTTTCGTAACGGTGAACCGGTTTTTGTATGTTTCGGGTTTGAAATACCGGTATGGTTTCGGTTCAAATAAAACTTTTTATTTTGCAAGAATATAATTATATTAATAATATAATAATAATAATTAAAAAGGCATTATCTTCTTATTTCACATTTATTTCACATTTAAATCAAAATTAAAAAATTAAATAAAATAAAAAATTAATAACAAATTATCAGAGATCGCAAACAAGACTTATGAGTCGGAAAAAATAGTAACAGTTCAACAATTTTCGCTATAAATTATTTTTAACTTGTTTTCTTAATTTTTATAAAAAAATAGAAATTTAAACATGCTTCTAAAATTGTTTTTTAAAGTTAAACCATAACTCTTATTTGCAATTTTTAAAACAACAATGAAAAATAAAATGTCTTTCAATTTTTATTATTACAAATTTGGAAGTAAAAATTTATTTTTGGATGTATGAAAACCCGAATTTAACCTTTATAAGTGAAACGGTTACTAAGCGGTTATTTCGGTTTAGAGAGTTTCGGTTTAAAGGTTTCGGTCAAATGAAAATTTTTCTTTTCGGTTACGGTTTCAGTTACGGTTTTAAATTTCAATCGGTTTTTACCGGTTAAAGGTTACGGTTACATTCAACACATTTAAAAAAAAATTTTTTGAAATATCAATATTTATAATTGATATTTAATATATATTTATTTTAATTCAACTACAATAAATTAAAATTAAAATACATGATAAGATTACAAGCTGAATATGTTTTAGTTTTCAATTGCAAATTTTATATAATACTTTAATTTAATTTGTTAATATGTATTTCATATATTTGTACACTTAAAAATTTAATAAATTTAAATTTCCCATTTAAACGAAGTATATTAATGTTGAATGTTGTTGAAAAAATTTATTATTTAATATTTATTTTCACTTTTTTTAAGAACACAGTTGTAGGATATCTAGCGGTTGCCTCTTCTAATGATCCCGCTGCAGGATACACTTTGCGTTGGAGCATAGAAACTCGGAGAGCAAAAGACAAGAAAAAAAGAAAATGAAAAAAAGCAACAAAAAAAGTATTTAAATAAAAAAATGTAAAAAACTCTAGCGCAAAATGTTGCGTTTGCATTGGTGAATAAAGGGGGAGAAGGAAAAGGGAAGGAGAAGAAGAAGGAGAAGGGGAAGGAGTGGGCGAAGGAGTGGGAGAAGTGCAAGGGGAATTGGGGGAATTGGTTGGGTGTCTGCCAGTTTGAGAGCATGTGGCTCTTACAATGACAGCAACAGCAGTTGTTGTTGTTGCTGCTACTGCTGTTGTTGTAATTGTTGTTGTTGCTGGTAATGCTGCTGCAGCAACAGCCGGCGAAGGACGACAAAGATGCGAAACAGGTGGAGCAACAGGGGCGGCGGAAGACATAAGAGAGAGAAGGAGAAAGTGGAGCAACAACAGTGCGATGAAGGCATTAAGCTGCTCCACACAGACACACATACACACTCTCTCACACACACATATATATACAACACACACACACACACACACACTAACACCCACGCAGATGGCAGACATTATGGCCGGCAACGGGCGAAGGATGCGTTTGCCATGAAATACGCACAGACACAGAGATAGGTAGAAAAGACACACACACACACACAAACACATGTTGGCGACACACTTTCACACACAACACGCACACACTCACAAAGAAAATGGCAAGAAACTTGCGCGGCTTTTACTGTATGTGTGGAGAGAGAGAGGGAAGTACGAAATGTTCGGGGAAACTGTTGGCATATCCATGCCAAAGCGTTGGAAGAAGAAAAAAGCCAGTCGACACTCACACACAGACACACGCACACACACATGCGAGATGCCAGGACAGAAAATGGCAACATAACTGTAGTGAAAATGTCAAGAGAGAGAAAAGATATTAAAACGTATTTGACTTCTGCGAGTTTGCGGATGAGTCTGAAGTCTGAGGACATGAGAATATGAGGACATGAGGCAGGATGTGCCGTTGCCAGTGTGGCACAATGAAAAATATATAAAGAAGCCACACACACTCACGCAGATATACACATGCAGCTTATGACAAAAATAATAAAAAATGGCTCAAGAAACGAAGCAGCTGAAAAGCAAAACGACAACTACGACAAAAAAAGCAGCGCAAAAATATCAAGCACAGTAAAATAAAAAGTGAAGAGAAAAAAAAGAAAGAAAAAACAAGCTGGAAGGGCTATAGTCGAATTTCCGACTATAGGATACCAGTTACTTATTAAAATAAATATAAAAAAAATTGTATTGCATACTTTAAGGCACTTACATTGCATTAAGCTTAAATCAGCCATTACCACCTTTAAAGTCCTTTGCGTTAAGCAGAGGTTTGGTCTTACTTTACAATACTAAAATTGTGTTGGTTATGTTAAAATTTTTGAATGTACGGGTTCCACACTTGCTATTTTGTCCGATCTTATTGCGACTAAGTAGAGATAGCCTATAATAATAGATAACGTCAATTACCAAAAAAATACGTAATATTGTGGAAACTGTGCGTGTGGTGGCCTATCGCAATTTACGGAGGCAATATCGACTCGGCTGTTGATGCTGATACCTTATGGGGTCGGACGTGCTTTCTTCTCCCTGTTACATACATTGCAACGAATACAATATACCCTTTTACTTATTTTTTACGTAATGGGTATAAAAAAAGAAAACAAGACGAAGCGAAATACAAGAATAAAAATGAATTTTAGATGACAGTCAAAGTGCTGGGTGGGTGCAGGGGTGAAAGGGGGGTGGACATAGGGTAGTTGGGTGGTTGGGGGATGCGGTACGAAGGTTTGTCTTTACAGTTAAGCAGACGAGTAAATGTTGTCCTTATTGTTGTTGCTGCTTTTGCTACAGCTCCTGCTGACGAGGCTGTCGTGGCTGCTATTTTATGCCAACGACGTCGACGGCAACGGCAGAATGTGGGCGGCAGTGGGCGTGGCAGCATTGCACAGCAGCAGCAGCAACAAAAGCAACAAAAACAAAAAAAAACTTAAAAGAGAAGCGACAAAAAAGTGGAAAGTTTTATGGGCAACAGCAGCAAAAATTGCAATATACCGTGGCGAGGACTGCGACGAGGATCCTCCTGAATTGGATTGGCCATGGGGGCATTGCATGGACATGTGCAGGAAGGGGGATGGGAAGGGGGAGAGGGACGTTAAGTCCCCCCTCTTAGGAGGAGGTGATGAGGGTGCTGATGTTGATGGCGTTGCTGGAAATGCTGAGATACTGACAGCCAACAGCCAACAACCAACAGCAGCAGTAGCAGTAGCAGCAACTGCCATGAGCGTAGAGCACTAAAAGTAAATGAGGGACAACTACTACTCCAGAAATTACAAAAACGGAAATACAGGGGGAGATTTGGCAGCAAAAGTTTTATTTAAAGCACATTCTCAATCGTATAATTATTTATTTACTTAACGTCGACTAAAAAACAGTCGAAAACGAGAAAGAAAATAATTAGAATTTAAATAGAAGAATTACTACAGAGCTCCTTTAAATTGCTGAAAGAGACTGTCTCTGATTTGTCAAACAAATAATTCTTTTCTCCTTTTAATTTGGATTTGAATATATTTTATACAATTAACATTAATTTAAAATCGAATTATTATAAATACAGTCGAACTTCTCTAACTCGAACTTCCCTAACTCGAATTTTCTCTAACTCGAACAAAATCGAGTGGCAATAGCGTTTACTGGGCAAATTTCATACAATTCTGTCTCCCTAACTCGAACTTCCGTAACTCGAATTTCTCCCTTACTCGAACAAAAATATTGGCCCATACTTCTGTAAGTCGAATTTTTCGGGAAAATCTCCAACAAAGTTTGAATTTTTTTTCGTTTCTATTTAATACTTTTGTTACCGGATCGTTTGAATTGATTTACATTAGCATATGGTGATGAAATATGATAGAATATTGCATCAAAAATTACTTAAGCTTGTGAAATTGCTATAGGAAAGATGTTCGTAATGTACTTCTTTGTCAGCGCATCAGTGTACTAAAATGTTTAAGGAAATATTCAAACTTATTAGTAGTTAAGGAATTTGAAAGTAGACCAAATAAATTAAAGTTGGTGAAAAATGTGGTATCTCAGCAAAAACATTTTTCATTGTATAAAAAACTGAAATATTAATTATGATGACATTTGAATAGGGGACTTATTCTGGATACGGCAAAAGAACGAAGAAACCAATTTTTGAGAATATTAACAGGTCTTGAACAAACTGGAATCCCTTTTTGTTGAAAATAACAGAAAAAATTGAAATTTGAATTGTACTTCTGATTGAATGCATTTGTAGTTTCTTTTAAAACATTAAAAAAAAAAATTCCCTAACTCGAAGTCTCCCTAACTCGAACTTTTTTCTTGGATAATGGTGATTCGAGTTAGGAAGTTCGACTGTATTATTTAATTAAACCCACCCTGAGGAGAAATTAGCCTCTGTTCCTGGTGGTTCAATTTAAAATATAATTAGAATATTATTACATTACATAACCAATAATTTGTTTATATTAAATCTTACTGTGAAACAAATTTTTATTTTTAATATAACACTTAATCGAATCCCTTTTTGATCGAAATTAGCCTACGCTCCTCTTGGCTGAAATGACTGTATGTACATCGATTCCAACACCGACAGCGACACATAAGCTCAGGAATTCACTGTGGGAAATTCAACTCCTACCCCTGTTCCCACCCCTACCTCACCCACACCACCATCCCCTCCCCTTTCCCCTGATGGCAGCACCCACAAGTTGCTCGTGGCCGAAAAGCAGACAAAATGATTTCGTTTCTTGGCACGAGTTGGGCAAAACTTCGACAATGCTGATGGGAAACGTTAGCAGCAACAACTTACAAATTAAGGCTTAAACAAGAAGCCGTCCATGGCACTCACACACTCGCACAGCGTTGCCAGATATCTCTCTTGGGGCAAAAAAGTCTCTCGCATTGGCAACATATGTTTGTCAAACTCCGCCCCAATGAGTATATTTCACAGGGGAGTACAAAAATTTAACTGGAATGGAAATAGAATACAACATAAAAATAAATCATACGCCTCATCAGCCCCAAAGAAGAAGAAGAAGAAACGGAGCCAATACCCAGTAACCATTATCCAGCCACAAGCTCAGTTCCCCACTCCTCTTCCCCTTCCCCCTTCTACACCCCCTTTTGTGCGCCCATGGCGCTAATAAATGCTTATCGAAGACGCATAAAGCGAGTAAATTCGCAGCCATTAAACGAGCATAAAACTCAATGCCTCAACAACAACAACCAAAACGAGGGGCCGACAAATCAAAGTACAAGCAAAACACAAACCAACCCCCTCCCCGCTCCACCCTACCACCTATCCCCTGAACGATACTCGCTTTGACACTCCCTAAGGCCGCAAAAGCTGTGAAATAAAACCAGGCAAAGGGAACCAAAGACCGACAACGGCTACAAAATGAAACCCAAAGCGGCTCCCAGGCGATTTTAATGCGGCTTTGGCGTTTCGGCCAGAAGAAGAAGAAACAGTCAGTTATCCCAACCACCCAACACCCCGAGCCACCCACTCCACCCGCACCTCCCAACCACCCAACGTTGACAGCATACAAAGTAACTTAAATCGAAACAATAAAGCGGCAACTTTGTTCAAGCAAAAATGCAAAAGGGAGCGAAATCATAAAAAGAGGACGAAGAAAGTGGCAGGAGAAAGGAAAAAGCGAGGGAAGAAGAGGAAAAGCGCATAAAAGTTGCCAAAGATGGCAAAAGAAATGAAAAGAAAAAAGAAAAGAAAACATGGAAAATGCGCAAATAAATGAATAAGAATAAAAGTGAGGGAGAAGAGAAAGATCCTACAGAAATTACAAAGTGCGAGAAAGGGAGAGGGCGACACAAAAGCCAATGGAGCCACAGCAGCAGCGTTGGCAAAAGAATATTAATAAATCCAAGCTACTACTATGTGCCACAGGACACTAGACACTGTTTCCACACTCCACAGTTTCCACACTTTTCACACACCCGCAAAATGCCCACACAACGTGGCGTATGCGTAATATAAAATGTAAAGCAACAGCAACAGCCAAAACACCAAAAATCTTCAGATTCTTATCAAATAATTATTTTTTAAAGCGCCATAAAAAAGTTATTGCAATGCTGAAAGCAGAACTCTAAAAGTTACTTTCAGTATCACTAATCTTTAAGCGGGATTTTTATAGAGGTTATGGCTTAATGGAATAGCCAAAATACTTCAAATACTTGGGTCAAACTTACTTACGTTGTTAATGTAGATTTAATTTCAATAAAACAAAGCATAAACAGAAGTAAACTTAATTTTCCGCGATAAATTATCCTAATATTATGAATATTGAACTCAACTAATGTTAATGTAAAATAAAAATAAATTTACGATAAATTCTAAAATATCTCTTAGCAACTTGTTTTACCCTCTATTATTATTTAAATTTATTTGATTTACGTAACTAAACATAAGTAAATATCAGGGACGAAACCCCTAACCGTAACCGTTACCTTTAACCGGTAAAAACCGTTTGAAATTTAAAACCGTAACTGAAACCTTAACCGGAAAAAAATTTTTATTTGACCGAAACCTTGAAACCGAATCTCTGTACACCGAAATAACCGTTTTGTAAACGTTTCATTTATAAGGCTTAATTTCAGCTTTTCATATATAATATAAAAAAAAAACCAAAAATTTAAATTTTTGATTTTAGTTTTTCTATGTTTGATTTTTATTTGTGATATTCATGATCGAATTTTCATAGCACTGAATAAGCGCAAATGAAAAAAATTTGTTAAATGAAAAATTAAAATGGTTAAAATGTAACTAAAGCACATCAATCTGAATAATATGTGTAATAAATGTGTTAGTAAAAAAAAGTAATGCCTTTTAAATTATTATTATTAATATAATTATATTTTTGCGGAAACAAATTTTTTTTTATAAACCAAAACCTAACCGGTATTTTAAAACCGAAACGTACATAAACTGGTTCCCCGTCACGAAACCTTTATTCAAAGATTTTGCGTAACCGAAAACCTAAATGCGAACATAACCGAATCCGTAACTGAAACAGATACAATTCGTGTCGGTTTTATTCCCTGGTTAATATTGAAGACTTAATTTTGGTTTAAAGTAACCGATTCTTAACTTTTTTTGGGAGGTTTCCTTAATTTTTGTTCTCAATATCAATAGCTAACATCTTTATAAATAATTTTAAAAATCGATCTTTTAACATGTTTAAACAAACCAATATATTAACCTAAGATAATAAACTCTGGAAGAAGGCGTTACAAATCAATTTTGTTCATTTATGAAAATTCCACAAGAAATTATCTATTTAATTTATTAAAATTGCAAATTATTGTAAATAGAAAAAACTAAGAAAATCCACTGAAAATATATTAATTGTAATCAGTATAACTTCGATCTAATTAGTTATATTCTAAAATTTATAGTTAATAATTATCATCAGTTAATTCCCCAAAACTCAAATAATACAGGTTTCCACATATCAAATGTCAACTTTGCTCATTAACTGAAATAAGCATATCATTAGCATTTATACACAATAGGAAATCCCATTATTATATGCACCTTTATATCAGCAACAATTTGCAGGAAAATAGTTGGCACAATTATTTGAAGTATCATAAATAACACTAGTTTACAGCCAAAATGCAAAGTGAATGAAAGTATTTTTTTCTTATGGACTTTGGCCCGCTAAACTCGAAAATGGCATTTAAAAATTTTTTTATGGAAGCGTTTTCGAAATATTCGAATTTTTTCTAATTTTTAGGTTACTCCAACACTTTTGAGTATACTTCTAAATCTACTTATCCAAATTTGCCAGCCAAGCACTTAAATTAAAGGTAAGTTTATTCTCTTCAACTTTCTTCCATAGAGTATTAAGATCGGTTCAGCAGTTCAGGTGCTAGCGATTTTATAAAGTTCGAAAATGGGCGTTTTTTATGATTTTTTGAGCTTGAAAGCTAACACCTCGTCCTGGAAAAAATAGAAATCAATGAGATAAAATTTTTTTTACTCATTAATCGTAAATCCGATACTGTTTCAAAGAAAACAAGGTATAGTTTATTTAAATCCATCGACATATGGCGAACTAATGCAGCGTTAACTGGGACAGAAGTTGTGGAAAATGCTCGCCTTTGCCCTTGCACACATACAAATGCGTTTGGTCGCTGCATGTGAGTACCGCTACAATCCGTGTTTTACTGGTGCTAGGTGTTTCACGTAAATATGCCTTACTTCGCCATCTGTCGATGGATTTGCATCAACTATACCTTATTTTTTTTGAAACAGTATCGGCTTTACGATTAATGAGTAAAAAAAATTTTATCTCATTGATTTCTATTTTTTCCAGGACGATATGTTAGCTTTCAAGCTCAAAAAATCACAAAAAACGCCCATTTTCGAACTTTATAAAATCGCTAGCACCTGAACTGCTGAACTGATCTTAATACTTTTTGGAAGAAAGTTGAAGAGAATTAACTTACCTTTAATTTAAGTGCTTGGTTGGCAAATTTAGACAAGTAGATTTGGAAGTATACTCAAAAGTGTTGGAGTAACCTGAAAAATTCGAAAAAATTCGAGTATTTCGAAAACGCTTCCATAAAAAAATTTTTAGTTGCCATTTTCGTGTTTAGCCGGCCAAAGTCCATAAGAAAAAAATACTTTTATTCACTTTGCAAAAAAAAAAATTTATTTTGTAAACTAGTGTAATTGATCGAAATTCGATGCGTAATTGAAGTTCATTGGCGGCACTTGAGTTTCAATTGAATTTTGCGGGCTGTGGCCTGTGCAAAGGCAATGGCTCGATGCCCCATTTGCAGTGACCACTAATCATAAGGATAACACCTAATCAACCGCAGTTCGGCAGCCGCATCATATCCCAAAAAGGCCGACGTTGCCCGCCCACAAAGTACGTCGAAATACGTCGAGGTTTCTGGGCTAAATTAAATGAAACGTTGATAAGGCGCAAAAGGGCGCACTAAACGATTAAATCGAATGAGCGGGCAAATGAGTAAGTGAGTGCCAGTGAATGCCAAAGAGTGAATCGCCTTTCATTCATACCCTTAACCCGCAATCCACCCCCCGCACTGCGCCCCTGTAGCCTCGCCCTATTGTCTGACCCCCGCGTCATGGACGTGCCCGACTGACTTTCGGCACAAGTGCGCAGCGATGGCGAAAAGTGAATTTTCCGCCGTGCGGTTGTCAGGCACGCAGCGAAAATGACACGAGAAGGCAGAGGCGAGAGACGTTAGAGGAGAGGCATCCAAAGAGTGGGGAGGCAGCTGGCAAACAAGTAAGAAATTGCTAGCTGAATAATTTCAGCGTCGACTGCGACGGCGAAGCTATCAAGCCGAGGAGAGTGTGAGCGCGGGCATTGCAAAGTCAGCTTAAAGCGCGACAGAGACAAGAGAGAGAGAGAGAACGCCAACCAAAGACAGCGACAGCAGCAGAAGGCGTAGGGGGAGGAAGGAGTGTTATTAAGCAGCTGGAGCGATAGATAGATAGAGAGAGAGAGTGTGTGTTAGATTGGAATGGGCTGTCGTGAGTTTTTGCACTCGGCACTCGTTCGTTTTTGGGGCCGACGTTCGGTCAGGCAGACAATGTTTTTCACGTGCCATTGCATGTGCACAGACAAACATACATACATATACAATATAAGTATGTATGTGTGTGCGTGTGAGAACAGCGAGCTTTGCTGCTGCATTCTGTGCGCCTGCTCTGCAGGCAGCGTGTTGCGTTCGTGTGTGACGTTCTGTGCGACCAACTGATTGACGTTGACGTTGACTGCGATGCCGATGCCGATGCTGACTCCTCTGTTTTGATTGTTGTTGCTGCTATTTCGAAATGAGCACAGAGAGACCGAGAGAGAGAGAGAGAGAGAGAGAGAGAGTGTGAGAGTGTAATTGCTGTTGTTGTAGTCCTGTTACGCTCTCTGTTTGTTTAACTGGACTTGATTAGGTTTTCGAGGTTAGATACATTACGAATTATTCAGCGCTCGGTGTGGGAGGCACACTACCTCTCCCTCTCACACTTTCGTTGCCGCTCTCTCCCCCTTGAACCCATCGCGAGCCACTTGTTTCATTGGGCTTGCTCCTGCGAGGGCTGTTTATCGAATTTCGAACCAGAAATTCTTTGATTGTGTTGTAATTGTGTTATCCATTCTTGCTGCCAGTCGTCTGTCTGCCTCTTCCACTTCCACTTCCCTTTCTTTTGTCAATGCCTGTGCTATGGCACGTAGCACATAATTGTTACTATTAATATTTCATTGGGTGGTTTGCTTCGGGACATTTATGGACTGTTTTTCCTCGCCTTTTCCATGCCATGTTGCGGGTAGGCTGTGTGTGTGTGAGTGTTTGTGTGTGTGTGTGTGTGTGTTTAATTAATCGACTTGCCGGCTGCGAGTGCCAAATGTTCTTATTGTTTTTGCTCGCTAGTCAAAATATTTGACTTGTAGATGTGCCTCTAATTGAGTGGCCCGAACTCCCCCTTCTCCCTACTCCTGCAAATGAGAGTAAAAGTTTTTGGCTGCCCATCTGGCGTTAACTTCACGAGAATGATGTAAACCTAATTAAATTTCCAATAGCAAATGCCGCTCTCGTTCCCCAAGATTAACCGAAGAAACTCTGACGACGGGGCAGATAATTGCCGGATTGCGTCATGCAAGCGAATTTTCCATTTACCCCAAGAGTTTCCCTTTCCCCCTCATAATCCCCCAATATCACTGAAATCTAACGACTTTATGGGATGTAGCAAAATGACAGAATCAAAGGTGGATGCTTCGCTTTATAAGTTTATTATATTTTATGTGAACATATATAAGTATGTATATATGCGTATCCAAAAGCGAGCATTTAATTTTGAATATAAGCAAATTAATTGGATGTGTTTCTATGAATAATTATGTTCAACTTTATTTACTTGATTATTAATTTGAAGTGCTGATAAGGCAGCATTCTTTTTAACTTAACACAGAATCAGTATAAGTAATTTACATTAAATTTTATTAAATTTAAAATATAAATGTACCTTGACAACTTTCTTCAGTTGCAAGCCTTGGAAAATAAATTATATTTTAAAATTAACTAAATTATATTTCTTCACAAAGAAAGAAATCATCTGTTATCAAATGAACTTGTACATAATATTATAAAATATTACAATTTATTTCCTATCAAAATATACAAATTAAACTATCGTTAACATAGTAATTCGTATTTTCCTATTCTCTAAACTTTTAAAAAAATATTGTTCGATTATTTTTTAATTATAATTTATTTTATTAAAATTTAAAATTAACTATTTGTTAACAGTTTTTATGTACATTTTTATAAAGTCCTTTAAATGTGTGAAAATATAGAAATAAAACAAAAAAAATACTGTCTTTAAAAATGTTCCAATTCCACTTTATTTCATCTTAGATAATAAGTATTAGCTAATAAACTTTCTATAGAAAATCAGCATGATATCATATTGATAAATTGCTCAATTTAACGATCGAATTCCACAGCTGTTGACAGTAAAGTTGGAGAAAATCAGCAGCCAAACAGGACGAACGATAATTATTGAAATGACGTCGACAGCTTTTATTCCAGAGGCAGAGGAGACAGGACACAGGAGAGAGGAGACAGGACAAAGATGCTGGGTCATCGTCGAGTGTCGACGGTCGTTGTCGCTGTCGTTATCCTCATTGTCAATATCGAGAAATTTCTACACCCACACAAGCGTAAATTGAATTATCCCCAACAAATACATCTGAGAGAGAAAGTGTGTAGGTGTGTTGTTGTTGTTGTTAATGTCAATTGGGTGTCTGTATGTTGTTGTGCTGTCTTGGATTGTCCTCTGCTCTGTGTTGTGTATCTGCGAAATGTCAAAGTATCTTAATTAAATTTCATCCCTTAGCCAAAACGTAAAAATGTACAGCAATTTCACGTTGACTCGACTGACTAATAGACAATTTACGCCCACACAACGACAACACACACACTCACACACACACCTACAAACACACCTACAAACACACAGACCAAGAAACTAGAAGTCAAGACACGACACAACACACAACACGAAACGGAACGTTGAATGAACTGTGCGACAGGGACACTCCCCACAAATGTCGGGAACTTTTCAAACCCCCTTGCCCTTTTCCTTAACCCATTTTGGCCAGAGACATGAGTGCACGAAATACAATTTCACAAAAGCAGCTACAACAAATCCAAACACAAGCACAAACACAAACACAAATACAAACATAAACACAACACACATACAACATGCACATGCCGTTTAGCAACACTGTCGAGCAGTGTGAGGCAATACCAGCCAACTGGCAGTCAACTGTTATGCCATTAAATAAAGTTGGCAACACTTAATGCACAGCGACAACAAAACCAACAACCTGAAACACCCACCTCCCACCCCTTTTCAAAGGGCGTTTCAGTGGGTTAAGTAGGGTTGTTGGTTGTTTGTTGTTGGTGTTGCTGAGGGTCCAAACCGTTTACCGATTTGTTGCTAATATTTAGCAGGCAACCAAACGAAGCCTTCACTTTGAGTTCTGTCCAACAACTCCTACAAAACATATAAAATATGCACTGCAACAAAACAACAACAACATCAACAACAATGTTGTAAGAGTTATAAAGTGTTGGTTTATACGTTGCACTTTATTGCAATATCAAGTTTCTAAAGAAAGTTTTTTGATATTTGAATTTGAATATTTTGGCTGTGGCAACTCTGGTCAGTTGGAGAAGTTCTTTGCATACTTTTTAGTTTTTATAATATTATGCACCACAGATTTGAATAAATATTCGAGCTTATGTCTCCATAAGCTGTGGTAACTCTGGTCACTCAAACACTATAGCTTTGTACAGATTTGTCGTTGGTTTTTCGAAAATTATAGTTTTTCGTATTTACAACACAATTTTTTGAACTTTTATGATAGATTCCAACTAATATTCCTATTGGATACGTGCTATAAGATATGAATTTAGTTAAAATGACAAAGTTAATAGACCCCTTTACTTTTTTAAAGTAAGGGGTCTAAATATGTATATATTAAATTAATATTAAAAGCTGGGAAGAAGTTTAAAAATTAAAAAGAGTAGACAATAGTTACCTTAAAACATTTAACAACTTTGAGATTAATCAAGATATGAAGTTAATTTAAAGTCAATTGATATCATAATTATAAAAGAAATTATTTTAAGTTTTTATGTCAACTCTATTCATATTAAAAACTATTTTATATGTTAAATCTAAAAAGCCATACATTTAAATTAATTAAACATTAAACTTGAAAAACATTTAAATTATAATGCAGAATGGCAACTCTGGCAAGTAAGAATTCTTCATTATAAGAATAAAGTCAAAGCAGTGCAAGAGAGTGAATAAGACAATTGTCAAGCTACTCTTACAGAGTTGCCACCTCACTTCAACGTAGCCAATAAAGCAAAAGAAACCAATAATTCCCAGCTGAAAAATGAACCCTTGGGATCATTGCACTAAAAGCAATATTGCAATAAGTGCCGTATAAACGGCATTACCTTTGTCTGAGCGACTGTTGGCTCTAAGTGAGTGTGTGTATGTATGTGTGTGTTTGTGTGGGTGAGTGTGTGTTTGGCCATTTGTTTTTGTCGCTCGCCTCTGGCGTTCGTATGTATAAACATGCCACGTTAGGCGACGTGCCAAGTTTCATGTGCAACTTCGTTTGCTTCTAAACAACAAGGTGGACAAATCCACCCACTCTGAGTTGGTTGAGCCACCCAGCCACCCAATCACCCAACAACTGCACCACTGAACCACCAATGCAGCAGTTCAATCCAACAATCTACTACAAACATACAAACAAATGCAGCGACAACAAAGCGCATGAATTTGTTGCCAGTTTGTGCCACCCGCAGCTGCTATGAATGCCCCCGTTGCCCCCTTTGTCCAACCCCATCCCCTACCCAATTCCTATGCTCTTTCTGTCTCCTCCCTCTCCCTCTCACACTCTTTTCAATGCATGTCGCCGACTGTCCGTGCACCGCAATTTGCGCGCAACAGCAGCAACAACGCGTGATATCCTTTACACAGACACAAGCTCCCTCGCTTTCTCCCCTCTCTCTCACTCCTATCATTCTCTCTATTTCTCTTTTACTCTCCCACTCTTTTTCCTAAGTTTGCCTTATCCATAGGAAGCCGGCACTCACAGCTACCGTTCCGAATTGAATTAAACTCAAACTTTTACCAATTTACAAAAGCAACAGCAGCAACCGAAGGAAAAGGGAAACCAAAGAGAAAGAGAAAGACCAGAATAGATGAAGAAGAAAAGTGTAGAGTGGAAGAGTGGTGAGAGGTGTTTCCTCGCCAAGGAGCATAAATGACGGCCAAAAGAAAAGCTGGCAAAGTTTTTAGCCAAAAGCCAAGTTGAAGCTTATTTTCTGGTGCGCCTTTTGCCTTTTTTGTTCCTTTCCTTTTTCTTTTTTGTTCTTACTTTGCCTATTTTCATTTTGCGTCGAGACTTTTCTTCGGCCACGCTTCCCACCAACATCACCACGCCTACACAGAAAAAAAATATTCTAAAATTCAAATTAAAGACCCCTTTTTAGCAAGTATCTTTTAAGTTTGTGTTGAGGCTATTATTGTTAAACTAACACAATATGTGGATTAATAGGCAACAACTCAGCATTAAAATACTCCAAAAAAATTAAATCATTTTATTATACTGCAGAGAGTTCTTATAGAGACGCGACAACCAAAATACTTGTGAAGAACATAACGAAGAAATCATAGTATTACCAAGTATTTTTCATCAATTCAATTTATTGTTTTATTTATTTCGATACCTAAGGCTTATTATTTAAGAAACTAGTCACTGTTATAAACATCGATTTAAAAATATTATTACTATTAAACAATGCGCAGTTAATAATGAAAAAAACAATAGTATTAAATTAACATATAAAATTGTAGCTTTATTCTTAAGAATAATTTAACTTTTCTCTTAATTTAGTTTTGATTTTAATGATCTATTGGAATTCTTGTACTATAAATTATCTTATAAATATTTTATATTTTTTATTATAATATTTTCGGACTTAGCTTATAAAATTCTGAGATTACCCAAGTCTCCAATTTTTTTTCTGTGTACCACTCCTACCTAGTTCTATACTATTTTTGTATACTTTTTTAGATTCTTTTCTTTTCTTTACATTTTTTGCATTTGTTTTTGGGTCTGGCTGAAATACAATCTGCCCCGTAAAAGAGCTTAAACCCTGTCAAGCCACCCATTAAGAGACAGGCGCACATTTTGCGTGATGGCATACCAACACACACACACACACACACACACCCACCAGCAGGGAAAGGGAAGACAGATCCTTGTAAAGGACAACTATGAGCGAGCTTTTGGCCGGATGGCCGCCTGGGACGCACAGACATGGCTAAGTTGTTTGTAGTTGTTGCTGTTGCTGTTGGGATTGTTGCTTTTTTCGGTTACTTTTGTTGGTTTAGTGTCGTTGTTGTTGCTGTTGCTGGAAATTATAGCATGTCCTTTGCACTGGCATTGGTATGGCTTTTTGGCCACAAGGACAGGGCACAGGTGGCAAAAGAGGGGAGAAGGTGGAGAAGATTGTTTGGCTCGCTTGTGCTTTGACTTGCAGCATGGCCTGGACCATGGCTATCTCTCTCTCTCTCCCGCTCTTTCCCACTCTCTTTTTTGTCTGTGTCTCTGTCTCTTTTTCTATCTCCGTCTCTAGCTCCGTTTGTCCATCTGCTGAAATATAATCGAGTCGAGCAGCCAAAAAGCGTACAATTTGCGCAAATTTAGTAGCAAACAAGAGTCTGAGATATTGAAAATGAAAATGACTGTGGAAAACCACGAAAACGGGCAGAATTTTCATGCCAACTGGGGGATGACAATGCATAAAATAGCAGATAGAAAAGAGATGGACATGATATGTTAAGCATTAGATGATACATGGGAAATTTACTTGTATGCTGGCAAAAGATTTTACTTGGTCAAGATTCTGATTAAATGGTTCACTTAATGAAAAAAGAAAAGCAAAAGAAGCTCAGAGTTATAGATCAAGATGATATATGAGATGATATAATGTGAAAAATGACTATGTAAATGGTAGAAGATTTTTTGTAATATATTACTGTAGGAGATAATATAAGATTTGGAACATTCTGCTCACATAAAAATCTATTATAATATGGATAACAAATAAAAGAAATAACATAAAATTCTGAAAAATATATTAATTAATTAATTTTTAATATCGACTACAAAATTATTTGAATTTTAAATTATAATTTTTAAAATAAGTTATACAACTAACATTGGAATCATTTAATGAAAATTTAAATTTACAAAAAAAAAAATAAATCTTAAATAAACAAAGTCTTTATGTCAATTATATTTAATAATCAAATACTGATCTGTAGTATTCGTTTAACTGTTAGACCTCAAATCGAGTGTTTTATCTTAGTTTTAAATATTATTGCCCCCAAACAACTGATATAGAACATTGTAATCAGCATTATATTGACTGTCTAAAATTAAAATATACAAACAGCTCTTGACTATCATCCACAATGTTGGCTGTCCTCCTGTCCCGGTCCCTATCAACCCCAAAACTGCTACCCTCCTCCCCTCCACTCCCTCTCCATGCCTTTCGAATAATTTTCCAGCCATTTTACTCACACCAAAGGAAAGTGCAAAAGAGGAATAAAAAGAAATAAACCCAACTTGGGTGGTCATCATTCTGGCGACCAGGTCAGAGTCAGACTGTCAGAGAGACAGACAGACGGACAGAGAGCCAAACTAGGGGAGCAAGAAAGAGAGAGAGAGAGAGAGCGAGAAGGATAAAGAAAAAGTAGCTAAAACGAAAAGTTAATAGAGAAAGCAGAAGCGACAGCTACAGAATGTGGGGCCAAGGCAATGCCAGTTATGGTGAGAGAGAGAGGGAGAGGAAGAGTGCGGGGAATGGAACTTTTGGCATCAAGCAAATGGACAGACGGCCAGACAGTCAAGGCGAGCATTCACAAAAAGGTCGCACACACACACACAGACACAGAGATATATAGAGAGAAGGACAACGGACATTGAATTTTGGACGACGGTCAGAGAAGCAAAGTTGAAAATGTACAAACAAATCGAGCAGACATCGAGCTGAACTTTTTTGGTGTGGGAAGGAAGGGGAAAGAGAAAGATAGGAAAGGGGGAAGAAATAGACGGCGACGACGACGACAGACATCGAGAGCAACAAACAAACAAATAGACAAACAGACGTTGACCCAAAAGTTGATGTGCAGATCTAACAAGCAGCCAACGGACAAACCAAGCAACTTCCCACCCCTCCCCTTCCCCTCAATCTACTCCACACTTCTTCAAAGGCAACCCACAACTGTTCCAGCCTCCTTCTCACTCCAACCAAAATCCCAAAAAGTTTGATTTAAGCTGTGGAACTTTGTTGGGGGCTCCTCTCGAGTATATCACGCATACGCACTGTGGCCATGATAGCTCTGAGTAGCTCTCAGTGCGTATCAGTGTGTGTGTTAGTTTATGTGTGTGTAGCTGCGTATTTGTTGAATTTAAACATTTTCGCAAACTTTGGGTTGCTGCTAGCAAAAGCCAAAAGTTTTCAACAGCAACAACACCAACAACAACAACTACAAAACTTGGCCCCAAAAATAAAAAGAGTTTATTGCTGTCGGACCCAAAAGCGTGAGACACAAGGGGGATAGGGAGGGGGTGGCCATTGCCGCTGGCAGCATAATATTTTCTGCTAACGCAGTCACTTTTCATAAACTTTCACAAGCAACAACAACAACAACAACGATGACAACAACAATGCAAACTCAAACAACAGCAACAACTTGTAGAAATGTTTGGAAAAAGGCAGCCAGTAAAAAGGATTATAGAAAATTGCCAGCAATATGAGCACACATAGGGGGGAAGAAGGGGACAACTGAAGGGGGCTGTTAGCAATGTCAGAGGGGGTGAGAGTGGAAGAGAGAGAGAGGGGGTGTGCGTGGTGGTGGAGGCAACTTAAAGGGACGCTCGTCTGCCTGCGTCGCATATTGTCAACTGTTGGCGTCGACGAAGAACAGAACGAAAACGACAAACGCATCAACGTCGTCGTCGTCATTGTTATTACAGCCCCATGGCACACACCCACACCCGAGCACACACAATCACACACACACACACCAGCACACACACCCACGCACATGCCTAAAAGCCGTCAACACAATGTTTGGCTTGTAGCTGAGAAGCGTTACCAACAATGTTGCACAGTGTGCTGACAATTATACAACTAGATAAGCAAAGTCTCTTAAGAATCATCTACATGATTAAATTAAGAACGAAATGGGAAATGCACTTATTTGTATTTATAATGATTTTTGTCGGACAACCCGAAGTTTTTTTCTTTAAAGCAATCTTCATCTGGACACCAGACAATTTTTCGTTGTTTCTACACTATATTGCTCGGTCTTTATCAATATTTCATGCAAAATTAAAGACAGTCTTTATTTTATTTGTTAGTTAGTTCCACTGTGTGGTATTCAATGTTTCGGTTTTTCAAGATTGTACTGAATTACGTCTTTATATAATATAAAATTTATTGTAAAAAAAAAACCGCTAAAGGTCAATATGCATTCGATTGTTTCTATGGCAGCTATATGATATTGTTATCTGATTTTGATTAAATTTGGTCAGAGTGCTTAAATCAATCCATTATTTACAATCTGTGAGTTTGGTTAAGATGTCTTTAGAAAAACAAATTTTCTCATAAAAAGCAGTTCTCTCATAGTGTTCACTTTGATCCCGAATCTGACCCACTTTGTCAGATTTCTTGGTTTAACCGACTATTATGACCACACGCCGATATGTCATTCAGTCAGTCGAGACAAATGATAATGATAATTATAGATTTGCATCTTAAAATGCTAAGCCCTAATGGCAAAAAAAAAATTAATGCATTCATAAACTTAAACTTAGTTTATATTTTTAGCATTACATCTCTTTCTTAAAGACCGGAGCAAATCCATTAATATGTTTCCTTAAAATAAGTGCTAAATATTGGCGAAACGAATTTAGTTATGTACGAAACAGTATAAAACGGTCAACATTTTTCTACAAATTTTAAACGATCCGAGTTAGAGATCGACAACGGCTGCCCTGAAAATGAAAATATTCGTAAGTCACATCTTTACCGCAGAGATCTTTTAAATTCTGACACATTATTTTTATTAATTTTTAAAGTTGACTTTGGTAGCTTTGTGCGCTATTTGCCACGCCGTTCTTGGCAGTGGACCCGATCTGTTGAATCGACAAAAGCGTCAAAACGAGCGCGGGTTCGACTTCATTTCTGAGGAGAGAAGAAGGGTTAAGGAAAGACAGATAGAAGATGATTAAAGATGATGATGATATGATTAATATATATATGAATAAATATATATTAAAATTATAGTCCGGCAAGAGTTGGACTATTTTCTTGCTGCTTATTTGAAACTGTCATTGTTTTTATTTTTTGCTTGAGCATTTAATTTTTTAACCAATCATTTTTAAGCTGTTTCTAAGATTTTCATTTAATATTAATTTATTATTTATTTATTTACAAAATTAGAGAGAATATATAATATTAAATCTAATACATTAAAGGGTGCTTAGAGTACTAGTAACTAGACCTTCGACTCTTAATATTAATTTATATGTTGCTTTACTGGAGGTTTTTATTTAACTAAAAAAATTTTATTATTACTTTAATATAATTTCGAAAATGTATTACACTAACTTGCAGACGTTTAACCACTGTGCGTTGACAGCGAAGGTCGTTTAGCGTTGATGACTTTGACGGCATCTGACATAGACGAAGAGCAAGAGATTGTTCTGTGTGTGTGTGTGAGTAAGGGAGAGAGGCGGAGGCGTAAGGAGATTATGCCTCAAGGGCCATGGTGGGGCCAACGAGGAGGGCAGGGGATCGCTTCAGTCGACTGGCGTCGGAAATTTTCAGGTTTTGATTGTGTAGTCATGTCAAAATAATAGTCAGCTTACATGCCACAGCCGAGGTGGCCAACCCCCAAAAGAAGAGCTCGAATAACATGACCAGAGCGACAGAGAGAGAGAGAGAGAGAGAGTGAGAAAGAGAGGGAGAGAAGAAAAGAGTAGGAAGAAGATGGAGATAGAAGTTGAGCTCCTGCAAAAGGATGACGAAGTTGCTGCTAAGTGGCTCGAACTTGTGAATTCCTGTGGTTTTCTGTTTTTTGTTTTTTTTTTGTTCTTCTAATATACAAATACGAGTATATATAAATGTCTCTATATCTGAATTTTTTATTAAATATTTTTTTCCTTTTTTACTCGACTCATTTGCATTTGCTTGGAGTGGAAAATGAATTTACGCATATTTGGCATATTATTTTACAAATGTGGGGGGAAGGAGGGAGGCAAGTTGCTTGTGCTACAAGCTCTTGACAAGCTGCTGCGATTTTTGACGGGTAGTTTAAATACGAGTATGTATGTGTGTGTGTGTGTGTTGCATATGTGCTGAGATGTCGAGCCAAACTCAAACCCAACCACAATGTCATTGTCATCGCATCGTCTCACTCGTCATTGCAACCCCTAGATATAGATGTTGATGATACCCCTAACGCCCTTCCTCCCTCCACAGGACACACACGCACACACACATCCCTTAGTCTGTCCCAATCGCTTGTATTATTTTTTTTTTCTTTTGTCATTGTGCTTTTTTTCCGATGATTTTTCTTTTGTATTTGTATAATTTTTTCTGTCGCCTTTCCAACCCCCACTGCAAATACAATATGCACCCGCACTGTGCGCCCCACTCCTTGCCCATCAGAGATTTATCCCCCCATCCCCCCTCACACCCTCTGATTCTTTTCTACCCGCTACTTAAAAAATAAGTAAAAAGGGTATATTGTATTCGTTGAATTGTATGTAGCAGGGAAAAGGAAGCATCTCTGAAGAACCACCACATGCACAGTTTTGAAGATACTATGTTTTCTTAGCAAAACAACGTTATCTACTAACTTTAGCTATCATAATACTCAATCGCAAAAAGATCGAACAAATAGAACGGTAGTTATGGCTGATTTAAGTATTTCAAGTAAGCTATGCGCCTAAAAGTATGCAACAGTTCGCATTTGCTGTTCTAAATGCTTTTATTAAATAATCAATGAGTATCCCATAGTCGGGACCTCAACTATAGCCTCTCCCTCTTGTTTTTTTTTTCTTATATAGTGGGTTGCCATTGTTTGCTCGCTTTTTGCTGTGCTTTATTCAGTTCTTTTCTCTGTTTCGCTTTGCCTATGGCCTGGCACGTCTTTTCATATTATTTCTCTCTCTTTTGCATTTCGTCTCTTTCTTTCGAATTGTTTCTTTTGCTTTTGTGCGCGGCTGTTACTTTTGGCCATCATCATCATCATTCTCATCCTCATCATCATCTTCAGAGAGATCCTGGCTCTGCGCCTCCTTCTCTGCTCTCGTCTCTGCCATTTTTATTGTTCTTTGCACACAACTTCATTCTTAGCCCACTTTTGGGTGGTTTATTTTTATGGCTCCATCCCCACCTATTCCCAATCCTTTTCCCTCTCCAAATGTCTCCCTCCATTTGTACGCCTTGCTGGCCACAGCAGCGTTTTTGGTGTCTCTCACGAGTCGTTGAATTTCTGTGCTATTTGCAGGCTCACACCCACCACAAAGGACCTTCCTCCCCTTCTTCCCCTCTCTCTACCCTCTTCCCATTCTGCTACCGCATTCTTCAATGTGTTTCTGGACTCGTTTCTTGTTTCCTTGTTTTTTTGTGCTTCTTTGGTTTTGACTTTGATGAGATTTTTTGAGGTTAATCCCTTGTAGTGCCAGGACCAAATGCGTCAAGTCCAAGTCCTTGCCGTGGCTTTGTCTGCACGTCCCATATCCTTGTGTGTGTGTTTGGTTGATTGTTCTTGGTGCGGAGTGGAAAATTAGTACATGCGATTGTTCTTCTTTTCGCCTGCTGGACAAGTGACTGGAAAGGGAAGAGATGTCGAGGGGGAGAGAGGGAAAGGCAAAGGGAGCTATGGAGCACGTGCGTGTTTTTTATTTAACGTTTGCCTTTGCTTTGTTGTTAGATTGTACGAAAATTAATTTCGTTACCTACCAACTGCTGCTGACGGCGAGTCTTCAACTGAAGAAGTCTCCCTTGGAATGGGCAAGGAATGTTAATGGACGCAGAAAGCATGAAGGAGGAATGAGGAAGGAGACAGATGCAAGGTGGGCAGTCGGAAATGACACCTTAAGAGATACTTGAGCGTTGATTTTGCGAGCAAAAGATGAATACGATGTACAAAATTGTTGAATCTGCTGCTAAATAATTTATTCTAATTTGTGTTGAGCTCGAGTATGAATGAGAGAGTCCTTGCCGAGTCCTTGCATAACATCACCTACAACTCACACAAAAAGTAATCAGCAATAAAAAGTAGCGACCCACATTGCGAAAAACGGAGCTCTTTTTGAAGAGTTCTCGACGGGGCTGCAAAGGGAATACTTTAATCCGCAGATTATAAAATAAAATTTGTTGCGTGAGGGGAGAATTTGAAATTGAGGGGCAGGAGCAGGAGAAGGGGTAGGGGGTAGAGGGAGACCTGCACTGATGCAAAAGACCAGCGAAAACTATTTGCAATGCAGTTGCACTTCAACTTCAACGCTCCCCCAACGTGCAAGTCAAAACCCTTGAGTTGAGTCGTGTAACGCTGCGTATACTTAATATGCGAGTACACATACTCGACGTGATATTTATGACGATACGCGAGTGCTGCCCACACACACACATACACACACACACACATTAAATGGCAGATATCCTTTTAACACTTAAAGCGGTGAAAATATTAAAAAGAAAAACCACAAAGCCAACAACAACAACAGCAACAGCAACATTTTTATTGATAAATGCGCAGACATACAAACAACACGCACATCCTGAAAGTTGGGGGCGTGGCATTGCCTATGTATGTGTATGTGGGATGGGGGCCTTTGTTTGCTGGTCGTGTCCATGCCGAACCGCAACGTAGCTCAGCACAAGTGTATAAAATTATGAAATAGCTCGCACCGTTCGCGTTGCGTCCCTAAACCCCCCCCCCCCCTTCCATCCCTCTTATTCTCTCCTCGCCACACATGTCTCTAGCCCAACACCTCCCTCCCCACCCACTTCACAACAGCGCTAGACAGCATATGTACGTATCAACATGGACTAACTGGACCACAGTGATGCAAAAGTTATTCAAACCAAGCTCAAATATTCAAATATTATTTAGTTAGTAATGCTAACATGACATCTCTTTCTTTATGACCGAAGCAAATCCATTAATATGTTACCTTTACATAAGTGCTAAGTATTGGCGAAACGAATTTAGTTATGTAAGAAATCGTATAACTAAAATGGTCAACTTGCTAAAAATTTTAAACGAATCGAGAGAATCGAGATCGACAACGTTTGCCCTGAAAATGAAAATATTTGTAAGTGACATCTTTATCACAAATATCTTTTTAATTCTGACTTATTATTTTAATTATTTTTTAAGTTGACTTTGGTAGCCTTGTGCGCTATTTGCCACGCTGAACCACGACGGTTGAATCGACTAGGGAAGGAGATACCCAAGGCTTATTGGAGACAGGATGTTCCAAAGGCGAACTATCCAGTATTCAGATATACATACTCCTGAGGAGGGAGTTGATTTAAGATGGCATGGTATGATAAATATAGAGATGACTGAACATATATATTTAAATTATAGTCCGGCAAGAGTTGGACTATTTCCTTGCTGTTTTTTTGAAACGGACATTGTCTTTATTTGTTACTCAATCGTTTCATTGTTTAACCAACCATTATAAAGTTGCTCCTAATATTTTCGTTTAAAATTAATTCTCATATAATTGACTACCTTGACATCAGAGAAGTGATGAAATGCATAGCACTTTTGAATTCAAGCAAACATTAGTCAAACAAAAGTCTCTGTAAAATGCGACAAGAGTAAAGCGCTGAAATTAAATTTAAATGAATTTCTTTTGAGTCAAATTTTTTGTTTGGATAATTTTTATAATATGTTTGTAATATTTTTTAACGGAGCCAATTTTCCTTGGGTTAACCCTTGGTATGGGCCACAAAGTGTACCAAATTCTGACGGACCTCCTGATTTTTGGGCATATCAGCTGCAAAGACCAAATTAATGATCTCACTTTGAGGAATATGTAAACTACGCTGACCAGCTAATATTATTTGTCACGTACACAAAATTTAGAAAGCTTGCACGTAAATAACAATATTATAGTCTCATGATCATGATTTTAATTGCTCCCTATTGAGAATCTGATAAGATTAACAATAAACTGCTACAGTTATTCGATTTAATTCCAATCACTTTTCTTCATTTTTATGTTTGTTATCTAAGCATACGATTTTCCTTTGTTGCCCCACTGTGCTCAATCATGTTCGGCCTTGCACTGTGGTCCCCATGCCACAAACTGTGCTTACACACCAACACACACACACACACAGCTGTAGAGAAATACGCTTGTGCTGGTATTTGGTGCCTTCTGACATGGTTCCGGCTTGTTTGTTTGGTTTATTTTATGGCCATAACCGAGCCACCCAACCACCCAACGAGCCCGGCCTAACGGTCGACCAAAAGCAGTCGGAGAGCTTCAACTATAATACACACAGCCTATGCAACATGGAGGAGGAGCAGCAGGAGGAACAGGAGGAGGAGGGACAGGAGCTGCTGCAGGCGATGTATGTGTGTGTACATATACACACGTGTGCGAAATACTAAGAACAACTTAATTAAAAAGTTCATTGCTATACACATATTTTTATTATATGTCCTTATATCATTTAAGTAGTAAACATTTTTAGCTATGTATATCCTATTAGAGCAAATTCTGGACAATTGTGGCAAGAAGAAGAAAACACTTTGAAGAAAATTCCAATCTCCAGATGTGTCTTAAGACTTTGACAAACTAAATGTAGGCAACTAAGTGTATACTTATAAATTTTTAAAACGTATGGAAGTAGTAAACTACAATCCGTTATTTTCTCTTGTTGTTCTTATTATTTCACACCGCTGAATTTCGACATATCTCAATAAAATTACCAGTATTCTAACAGATATTAAATGCTAAATATACATACATATGTACTATAGAAATAACATAAGGGTTTATTATAATTATAAGTTAATTTAACACATTTTTTCTTACCAAATTCAGTTTTCGCATATAGTTATGCTGTTCTTATTATTTCGCACATGTCTGTACATATGTATATGTATACATATTGTATATGTTTGTATATATGTGTGTAAGTTTAGTAGCTTTTGCCGCCTGTTTGACTCGGCTGAAGTTCGCTTTGTTCCAGCGCTCATCTGTGTGATGTTGTTGCTGTTGTTGTTGCTGTTGCTCATGTTAGCCACGCATATAAATTGCGTTGCTGTTTCTCTCTGTGTATGAGAGAGTGTGAGCAATGTGTGTGTGTGTTGCTGACTGCGCTTAGCTCGTTGCTGTGCCGTTTTGAAAGCTAAAACCGGCTTAAATGCCATTTGTATGCATTGAATGTTGCATGTGCCAGGAGCTACCAACTAGGACTAGGACTAGGACTATGACGAGGATGAGGATGAGGACGAAGACGAAAAGGATGTGGAGTCAGAGAGCTGCCACAACGTCAGAGTGGCCATGATGAGTTCAACTGTAGCAGCTACACACCCGCACAACCCTCTCTATCTCTTTCCCTCTCTCTATATATCTATCTCTCTTTCTCTCTATCTCTTCATCATCTTTTGCTGCTCCTCTGGCTGCCACAAAGTCTGCCTCTGTCTCTTCCCCAGCCTTTCAGTTGGCAATGTTGCCATATTCGGTTCGCTTTTTCGGTCACCACAACAGCTGGCAACCCTGTGCCGCAACAATATTTTCTGTCGTTCGTTTTTTTTCTTGTATTTTAAGGCCAACAGCAACAACTAAAATATGCTGCATATTATTTTCCATTTTCCATTTGCATTTCCCTTTTGTTTCAATTCATTTGAAATATTTTTTACCTCCCTCGCTGCCTTTCATAGTTTTTGTGTTTTTTTTATTATATTTTGTGTTTACTCGTTTCAACTTTGTTTTTTTTTACGTTTTCTTTCTCTGTCAGGTCATAGTTCTTGTGGCTGCAGCGACAAAATGACCCCACGACTGACCTTCCCCCTTTTCAACCCTCTGCCTTCACTTCACTTCAGTCCACTTCAAATTTATATGTTGCCAACATGCCATTTAAATACATAAAACACTCACACTCCCACACACATACATGTATATACCCAGTTATTCACATCTGTGAGTGTTTAACTGAATGTGTTTACTTTTATGAATATTCACTTGCGGTTAAACATAATTCAAAGGAATTTCCTGCACCTTTGGACTGTCAATCAAATTGTCATAAGTGTGAATTAAATATTCATTTGAATGCATTTTAAATTTTCATATTATTAAAATTGAAGTTTACAAACGAAATAGCTGTGTTTATGTTTGTAATTTTAATCCAACTTTAATATGTATTTATCGATAACTGTCAGTTAAGGGTAGATTTTTAATATTCACGTAATCTGTCCAACTTTTCTTATACACTGCGCGTCATCAGGTTAGCACACCCTTTTGAGTTTGTAGTTTTGGCTCAATTGTTCCCCTATCGTTAACATATTGGTATCAATGCCGAAAGGTCACTTAAATTCCGTTTGAATGATATAAAACTTTCCTTAACCCATTAAGTACCCTTCGAAAATTTCGAATTTATGTAAAGAGTCAATTTTCTGACTTTTTTCCTCGATTTTTTACCAAAAATTTTTTGTTGCAAAAAAATTCTTTAAACAATTTAAAATTTTTCAAAAATATTTTTGGTAGTACTTTTTATAATTTTTTGAAAATTGCTAAAAAGTAGGAAAAAGGGGTTAAAATGGTAATTTTTAGGATTTTCAAAAAATTATAAAAAATACTAGCAAAAATATTTTTGAAAATATTTTTTTGCAGTCACTCCTTAAATTAATTAAAGAATTTTTTTTTACAAAAAATTGTTGGTAAAAAGACTCGAAGAAAAAAGTTTCGAAAATTGACTTTTACATAAATTCGAAATTTTCGAAGGGTACTTAATGGGTTAAGCAAAGTTTTATATCATTCAAACGGAATTTAAGTGACCTTTCCATTGATACCAATATGTTAACGATAGGGGAACAATTGAGCTAAAACTACAAACTCAAAAGGGTGTGCTAACCTGATGACGCGCAGTGTATGATAAGATGTTAAATAATCTTTAAATATGCTAAATTATATTTTTTTTATTCAACCAGAAAATGTCTTTGAAAAACGAAAATATTTGCTCAACATGTGTAAAAAGAAATGTTTGACTCTGCTTCGATCTTAGTTATATTACCTGCTTATAGTTATGAAAATTGCAGCTTCAATACCGGACTGATCGAAGCTATCTTGGGCAACAAAAGATATTTAGGGTATTCAGAAACTCTAATATTTGTGTTATGTGGCAAAGTGTTATATGTTGTAATGACAACAAACACACAGAAAATAGATTATCACAAAAAACATGCCCTGGGATATGTATAAAAAATTCGCCAAAAAAAACATTTTTAATCTTTTTTCTGTGTGTTTGTTGTCATTACAACATATAACACTTTGCCACATAACACAAATATTAGAGTTTCTGAATACCCTAATTGTAAATATACCTATTAAATTCACATATGTACATACATAAAATTTCAATATATTATGCTTCAACTACATTTATTATAGATAATATTTGTGACAAAGTGCAAATAAGATAGGCGATCGATGCAGCTCGTGGGACATTCATATGCTCTTCAAATCTTCCAAACTGGAACTATTGTTCGGTTAAGAAAAGCTGTCAATTTTGATATTACACATAAAATATTAAGAATATAGTTTCGAAAGTTACACATCTAATAGTAATAATTAATATAAGATTATTTTTAAGTGTGAGTATCTTAAAGATAACTAATAAATCTTTTAATGATATATGTTTTAAGAAAAAATCATTTCAATTTTTATAGTGATCCAAGAAAGATCTTCAAAATAAATTCATCAGACAACTTAAAAATAAAACAAGTGGGAAAGGCTATAGTCGAGCTCCCGACTATAGAATACCCGTTACTTATTTAAATTGAAAATATTTTTAATTGCATGCTTTTAGGCACTTAAATTGCTGAAAAATATACATCAGCCATTACCCCCTTTCTATTTGTCCGATCTTGTTACAATTTAGTAGGATGAATGGTAATAATAGTAGTAAACGTTAATTAGTAAAAAAAATGTTATATCTTAAAAACGGAAAGGGGCGTGGCGAAAATTTAAAACAAACTTGATCTGCGTGGGGTTTATAGAAGTCTGTGTGACAAATTTGGTTGCTCTAGATCTTATAGTCTCTGAGATCTAGGCGCTCACACAGACGGACAGACAGACGGACATGGCTATATCGACTCGGCTGTTGATGCTGATCAAGAATATATGTACTTTATAGGGTCGGAGATGCTTCCTTCTCCCTGTTACATACATTGCAACGAATACAATATCCCCTTTTACTTATTTTTATAAGTAACGGGTATAAATATAAAAAATTAAAAACTCAAATAGATTGCAAATTTTAATACAAAATAGTATCTTTGGCAACCCTAGACTGATTCAGGTTTTGGCTAAAGTTTCGAAGATACCTTTTACACACTCAGCCCCAGAACAACCTCAATCGACAACACCCTCTCGAAAGGGAGAATTATTGTTATGATTAAACTACAAGTTCGGTCACGAGTGTGTGTGTGTGTGTGTGCAGCACAATCCCCCAGTAGTTCCGAAAGGCGTTCCAATCTGTATCCACACCAAACTTGTGTCCATCTTCAACCCAACACTACAGGAAAACCAAAGCAATCTCAATCGTTCCATCGACCCTTGAGTAGGATGGCGTGGCTGCAGAGGTAGGGGTTGGGGTAGGGGTAGGGTAAACCCGTTAACCATACTCTTACACTATATATGTATATGTATTTATGTGTATATCTCAGTATACCCTCACTTATTCTATATTTTACTTAATGCATTCTCTGCTTATCCTTATTTTTATTAGTGTTTCAATATTCTTTTTCACTTTGCTTGGTTGCGTTTTTCTCTGCCATCGTTTGCTCTCCTCCTGCCGTCTCCTGTCTGCTCTCTTCTGTCTCCTGTCCGCTGTCGATTCTCTTCGGCTGCCTCTGTGTTTGCTTACGAGTCCTGGTTAGAGTCCTGCTGGGGTTGGCTCGTTTCAGCTATTAAATGGACAAATGAGGGATATAAAACAATTCGCTTTGGCTTCCTTTTTTTTCGGTTTTCGTCTCGAAGTCCTTTTGGCTACTCTTCTTCCATTTGTTTCATTTTTTTTTGCTTTGCGCCAAAGTATTTTATTATTATATGTATTTCCTTTTTCTTGTAGACCTTTCGGGTTGGTCACTTTATTTGTACCTTTGCCAGGACATGGGCATGCAAAGTGCCTCCGTGTATCCTTTTGGGGCCATGTCCTGGCCATGGGTTTGGTCAGGATTTATGCTCAGTCGTTGTTGTTGGGTGTTTCTATTTGCCTTTTGGGTGTGTTTGCTTACACGGCAAATGTCCTGCCGTTCGTCCTGTTTCGTGTGTCCTGTTTATGTAATCGCCCACATTAGTTTCTAACACTGACGCTATTCTATGTTTATGTTGCTGTTTGTTGTTTTTTTGGTGTTGTTTGTTGGTGTTGGCCTAACAACATTTGCACTCACTTTTTGAGACAGAGGCAGATTCGAGCTCATTTGTAACTGGCAGCTGAGTTAGAGCTGCGCTCCTTGTAGCGTATCCTTTTCATTTTCATTCTTCAAAAACGTTACCTTCATTTTCATGCCCAATTCGATGGGTCACTTGACGTTTTCTATTACTTTTTCCCTCTTTGCTTCTTTTCTTTTTGTATTCTCTAACATATCTCTAATATACATTGGGTGTCCCTTAGTCAAAGTCAATATTTTAAACGCATACGGGCTATTCTGTCTCATTAGGTCCTAAAGCACTCAGAAATAAATTTTTACTCAATCGGAGTAACCTGCCGACTTGGATCGGAAAATTTAAAGATTATATGCGACAAAAAAAAATTTTTTTTTATTTTTTTAATTTTTTATTTTTGTATTTTGTTTA
This sequence comes from Drosophila recens, assembly GCA_037043495.1. Taxonomy (NCBI): domain Eukaryota; kingdom Metazoa; phylum Arthropoda; class Insecta; order Diptera; family Drosophilidae; genus Drosophila; species Drosophila recens. Next base: position 8,992 of record JBAMBJ010000420.1, on the reverse strand, counting down.
TTAGGTCCTAAGAGCTTAAAACCAAGTTTTCACATTAATCGGAGTACGATACCCCATTCAAATTTGCATCGAAACTTGAAAAATCATCGAAAAATGTATAATCAGTGTTAAAATACGGTTTTTCATGTTTCGATGCAAATTTGAATGGGTTCTCGTACTCCGATTAAGGTGAAAACTTGGTTTTGAGCTCTTTAGGACCTAATAAACAAAATACAAAAATAAAAAATTAAAAAAATAAAAAAATTTTTTTGTCCCTTATAATCTTTAAATTTTCCGATCCAAGTCGGCACGGGTTATCATACTCCGATTGAGGTAAAAATTTATTTCTGAGTGCTTTAGGACCTAATGAACAGAACTAGCCCGTATGCGTTTAAAAATATTGACTTTGACCAAATAAGGGACACCCTAATATACATATATATTTTTTGTTGTTGTTCTTGCTGGCGCATGGAAAATGAAATGAAAATAGAATGATACTCATTAATTTGATAAATCGCGGACAGAAGCCGAATGCTACTAGTATATGCATATACCTTTATATATATAAATATATATATATGTATGTACTCGTCTTGGTCTTAGTCCTCTTTTGTACAGTCAACGCTTTTCGCTTTTCCTTTTTCGCTTTTGTTGCTTAATAATGCTGGGAGATTTTATAAATGACCACGCTGCAAATGAAAAAAAGTTGACCTTTAGCGCAAATAGGAAGCTGAAACCTCTAGGAAGTTTGTCCCTGCCCCTTCCTCCTCTCTCTGTCTTTCTCTCTCTCTGTCTTTCTCTCTCTCTGTCTCTCTCTCTCTCTTTGTGCGCGTTGATTTTGCTTTCATCATCATCGTCTTCATCGTCATTCAGCATCAGCATCCGTATCCACAGAATTTCTCTTGAATTTTTAAGTAATTCTTCTTGGTTTTGCTCCGCCCACTTAACAACACTGTGTTAGCCGTGCCCCCTCCTCCTCCTCCCCCCCTCCCCTCCTGTAACACATCAAAACTCGAGTTGAGCTCTGGAAATATTGGAGCAGGAAGCGTTCAGTGTCGTCATGCCCATTTATTTGGAGACCCGAGCTTTTATTAGCACACATTTAATAGGGTCACGCGTGTATTTGATGCCCTCCCACTGACCTATACACCCACCCCCCCCCCCTCGCCCACCCTCCGTGTTGAGGTGTTTTTCATTCGCTTTTTCTTCTTGCTACTTTTTTATTATTATTAATTTTCCAGCAAGTTACATGCACACAAAACAAAATAAAGGCAGGACAACAAGAAACAGTCAGCGGAAGCAACTTAACGGTGGACAACGGGAGGGGGTGGAGAGGGGAACAGGACAAAGGGCGAGGGGTAGGCGCCACCGCCACCGCCAACAACACGACACGACAACAACGCAATGCGAAAGGACACTTAAATATGGAAAATAGAAAGAAAAATAACTGTAACTGAATGTGGGAAATAGAGAAAGAAGTTTGAGTTTGTCTCCCCTGAACTCCCTCTCACTTTTCTCTCAAATGAGGTCACTTTTCTCACTGACTGATAGAATGAGGGGGGAGGGGAGGGGGAAGGGAAAAAGGCAGGAAAACGCGTTAAATGGAAATATTTGTGGCATTACCACAACGACCAAATTAACTGAAAGCTATAGGCAATAGTTTTGGGCTGGAAACGAGGGGACAATCAGTTGAATAAAATAAAAAAATTTGATTAAAGAAAGCAGCACTTGAATAATTAAGAATATTTAAATGTGAGCTTAAAAAATATTTAATAATACTTACTTATCATTTGTTCCATTAGTTTTCATTTAAATCTTATGAATTTGCTATATGAATGAAAAGTTTTACTGTCTCACTTCACTCATCTAAAGAAAACTAAACTAATGTCTTGCTAATCCAAAGTCTAAATATTGAATTGAAGGCCTTGAAAGCAGCTGTGGTCATCAATAACATTGCCTCGTGTCCAACTCCAACTGAAACTTGTCCAACTGTGCCTTAGTTTAGTTAAAAAAAGCAAATAGATTTTCATTTATGTATAACACATAGAGGGAAAACTGTAAAAACACAGTCTGCAGACTGGCTTATTTGCGTTTTGTATCGCATTACAATACGAAGAATTTGCCATAGATTACTGCGAATTGAAACCTGAGCATTGTCCACATGACGTATACGCAATGCCCACGTTGATTATGATTTTTGTGCTCTACTCGTAGTGCCACAATGTCTGCTGATGACTTAGTTGCTGGCCAACTGTAATAACTGCTACCTGGCACCAGAAGCGATAGTGAACAAATTTAAAATATAAGTATAATAAAAATAAAAATAAAAAATAATTATCAATGGCCCAAGTGCCTAGACAAAGAAGTCGCCCGATTTGGCCATGTCTATAGCCAGTTGTTCTGTTGGCCAGCTGCAGTAGTTACCGCGAAGTCAGCGCGTTAAGAGCTCTAAAAAATCTATAGTGAATCGTGCAAAAAAGAAAGCCAGACAACGTGGCGTATGCGCAACGCGAGCAAGTGCAAGTGCAGGCAATAAGATCAGTGTTGGCGTTTTATTTAAAAAAATATATCATTTGAATTTATGCAAAAACTACTCCAGAAAGGGCAAGAAATTTTATTCATAAATTCAAGCCAGCTTTCTTCAATATTATTATATTCATTAACATTTGTTTATACTTTGAAAAGTTTTGTGTTAAAAAGTCATTGCCCTTTTTGGGACCGTTTTCTATAAATCACATTATTCTACAAGGACTTTTTATTAAAATGAAAACTTATTTCCACTCCGAAAAGATTAATTGAGCTACTTAGGCCAATGGTTTTCCAACTAAAAACACTTAATAAATAGATGAAGAATAAAATCACTAAAATAAAAACCAATTAGTGGGTAAATTAAAACTTTACCCACTATTAAGCAAAAATTATAGCTACTAAATCTAGCGTTACAACCGCCAAAAGCGTCAGCACTGAATAAAATGAGTAAGCCTAAAGCTGAGGAAACTGTTGCTGTTACTGTTGCTGATGCGAAGACGACTGTCTCCAGTTCTTCTGAAGCCAAATGTCTCTTCACCTTTGATGCCCATCCCTACTTCAGTTTTCCTCTGGAGCCGTTTGCATCCTCCAAATACGGTTCCCAAGTGCGAGAGCGGAAAATCGATCGTTGTCTCAAACAACTGCAGGAGGCACTTAAAATTGACAAGTAAGTAAATATTATAAAACTATTTTAATATATTTAAAATTAATAAATAAAAAGAAAAGGTAAGTTTTATCAATAAATAAATCAAAATCTAACTTGATTTATTCCTAATTAGTTATAGAGTATATTCATAATTTCATATGTATTACCATATATACTTAGTTAAGTCCAGTTAACTAACTAACTAGCAGTTAAACTCTGCAATTCCCAATATATATTCATATTCAATCTTACATAAGTCAACAAATTGCTCCATCAACTTGACTCCTTTTATTTAGCTTAACTTTAGCATTTCTTGTAATAAATATGTACAAAATTTAATAACATTTTGCGATTGGCTCATTTGCTATGGGCTTGTTGAATAATTAATTAATTGGAAAAGCAAGACTGAAGTACAAAGTGCAGCAAACAAATGAGCCTATAAATTATTTAAACAAAAACTTAATTTTTGGCCAGGAAGTGGCAGATAGACAACAAGCAGATACTACTTGCAAAACGGATTACGGCCAAAGTCACAAGATGCAGCAGCCATAAAGACAATGTTAAGGATGCTGTCCAAGGATGTCCAAGGATGCTTAAAGGATGCCTAAAAGCTAAGCTCAAGCTGAGCTGCTTTTCTTGTGGTTTCTGCTGCTTTTGGCATTGGCATTTTGAGACTGTAACTAATCACAAATGATAACATTTGCATGTGCAATCAGCACACACACAACAACACACACACACACAGGTGTTTATTATGCATTTATGATTTTTGGCTATTTTCATACTTAAGTGTGCAGTTATTACCTTGTTATTCCGTATAAATAACAATGACGATGGCATTTCACAAGCTGTTACACAGACACTACAAAATACCTATATGTATGTGTGTGCGAGTGTATGTGTGTGTGTGTGGTTGCCCTCAAACTCTCTTGTCTGTCATAGGCAATTGCATTTAACTGCTTCCCTGGAAAACATCTTGTGCATAATTAATTCTTGCTTATTTAATACATTTTAATTTATTATTGATTTTGCACATAATAATAATCAACAAAGACAACAAGACCCTCAGGAAATTTGTAACAGAGAAATGCACAAAGACCACATAAGAAATTGCATTTAATTTGAATATATTCCCAAATCATGTATACGCCATGTGTGACACCGCAAACTTTTTTTTTTAAAACTTTAAATTCGAGAAGAATTCCATAACAACAAATTTCTCACATAAATAGAAAAAAAGTTGTGCAGAGAAATGCCATAAAATGCCAAAAACAAATAAAATAAATAGTCACATTGTGGCGTTAATCAGAGGTATTTAAAATGAAAACATTTAATCGCATTTGCATTAATTGCCATATGCAAAATATGCGAAATGAGGCCACAAATGAAAAACAACAAGAATTATTCAAAGCGACAAATTAAATAATACAAATTATACACACTAACACACATTCGCACAAACACACACACACACACATATTCACACACTTGATGTGTATCTGAATATCGCAATTTTGATTGAATTATCATTTACTTTGCTGCAAACAAATAACTACATGAACATATTTATACATATCAATAAATTTATGTATTTGTTTTTTTTTGCATACGCTTTGTACTTTTCACTTAAATTATTATATCACAAATTTGTAGCAATTTTATGTGTCATTTGCTGTTCACTTCACTTTCTGACCACAAAAAAATAATAATCACACAATATGAATGATTAAGCTATAAGTAGGTGACTAAAATATACCCTTTACCAAATAAAATAAAGATTATAGAAAATCAGAATATACATTTTTGAAAATATAATTTTTTTTATTTTTATAGATTAATAAATTAATGACATTAAATATATTGGTTTTCCGGAATATTAAAGAAATTACTTCAAATTTTAAGCCATAAATTCAAAGGAAAAAACTCTTTATTTTGATCAATTCTACAACGATTTCAAAGGGCATATAAATAGCTGAAAAGCGCCATTAATTAAGTTCGGAAAATGTAATATTTTATTCAAAATGCCAACAACATTTGTAAGCAGATAATGGCTCAAATTTATTCGCAGAAGTCAGCGCTAATGCTTTTAACATTTTAATTTTTTACACCAATTCGTAATTGATTTTGTTTTCCCATTAAAATAATAATAATGTAAAATTTGAAGTTCTAATTAAATAACTTGTTCACTTAAACTGCTGAAACAAAATAAAAATACAAAAGAAATTGCAAAATAATAAATATCAGGGTATAAAATGTTAAATGAAAATTTTCAACCAAATCAAACGGATTAATTTTTTAATATTTTAGTAAACTCATCAAATCATATGATGGCAAATCATAAAGTTTCCATAATCTATGCAGTATGTGGAAAATTTTAAGATTCCATAGAGCACTGCGCATAAAATTAATTGACTAATTGATGAGGCCCTGATCTCAATACGCAAAATAGCTCGACGAATTATCGTCGCAAATGCAAACAAGTTGAAATTCAATTACGAAGACGACGACAACAATGAAGACGAAGGGAAGAAGGGGCAAGACTGAGAAAAGTAATCGTAGAGTACAGAGAAAACAAAGCGAAAAACAAAAGGGAATTGTGAAGTGAAGTGAAGCATAGTTGTGGCTTGGGGAAGAAGGCAAAAGAGAGGGAGAGTGAGAGGGAGGAGAAGCTATATGGCAAATATAAGTAAATAAATAAACCGAATAAACTGAAAATTTATTGAAGAAATACGCGCTTCATGCGAAACAAAAGCCCAACGAGTCAGTGATGATGATGATAAAGTGCCGGCAAAAGAAGAGAAGGTGCTGTAGGTCTAAGGGGCAGGAGTGGAGTGGTGGAGGGGGGTTGGGGCTGTAGGCAACCAAAATCGTCACGATGTCGATAAAGAGACTTAAATCTCACACCCGCAAAAATCGTCAAACGGCGACGATGACGACAATGGAACGATGGCGACGATGGGCAACGGCAGCAATTAGAATAGAATACGAATACGAGTATGACTATAAGTGTGAGTGTGAGTGTGAGTGTGAGTGTGAGTGTGAGTGTGAGTACCCGTTGTCAAACCGGGCAAAGGCCCATGCACAGACACTCAAGGTTGGCCCAGTCCCAGTCTCAGTCCCCGTCAGAGTCTCGCAATCGCAATCGCAGTCTCAGTTGCCAGTTGCCAGTTGCTAGTGTATCTGTATCTCTATCTATGTATCTGCAGCTGTATCTGTATATACACACACAAAGACACACAGCCACGCAACTTGTGCCCATGTGCAGTGAGCGATTTCACAATATTTAATAAATAATTTCATAATTGTTTTGCTTTGCGTAAAATTCAAATGAAAGAGGCGCTGAATTTTTGTACAGACTGTATATCTGCGGCAGCTGAATCAGGTTGTGGTGAAGGGGAGGGGGAATGGGGAATGGGGGGTTGATTCGAGTCAAGGCACGCACTTTGCTGCTTCTTCATCCGTCGCTTCTGCTTTGTGCTTGCTTTTCTCAATGTATAAGCACATAATTTAAATTTAGGTTTTTTTCATTCTGTGTACTCAATTAAAAGGCAAAATAACAACAACAACAACAACAACACAAAAAATGGGGAAATTATTCCGAGAATCTTTTGGATAGCCCGCCCGACAGCAAACGCCACAATTAAAAGATTCATTTTTTTCTCCTCTCTTCTCTTCTGTTTTGTTTTGTTTTCTTTGTTTTTAATTTTTTTTTGGATTTTCGCTTTACGGATAAACAGCTAAATGAGCTGGGCGACTACTGAGGGTGTTTTTTGGGGGGTTGCTTTGGGGGTTGTTCGTTGTCACAGCTAAGCGACCTCCAAATCACAAAAGTCACTAAACTGCCCAAAGGCTGTGAAAGCAGCAACAACAACAACAGCAATCAACCTTAATCCATTAAATCTATAAGCTTCAACAGTTATGCTAACTATAATTGTTTGATTATCATACGAGCTTATTAGATTGACGGGAAAATTCAGTGGAAAATTAACAGCAAATAAATAAAAGTAGGAAAGAGTTATAGATTGACTAGAGTATTAGATTAGATTTGGGTTGATATGCTAATTGTCTTGCTGATTATCATGTTCACACCTGATTAACATAAGAGCATATTAAATGGGTGGATAATCACTGGAAAATTAAAAAAAGTCTTGGAGATATGGGCACAAACATGCGTATTGTGAAAGAAAATCTTAAAAAATTATACATTATGCATTGATGATAACTAAGTGACTATTATAAGATTCTAAGCAACTAATATGAATTTTACTGAAGTTTATTAAATATTTAAACCATAATAATAAACAATTCTGTGATTTTTTCATATAAGAAATTAATACAAAATAAATGAAAATTCATATATGCGCATTTAAAAAATGTTCAAGTTAATGTTGTTTCTATTACAAATGTTCCTTGGTCAATGCCATTTGGCACTCAATGTTGCTGATGATGTTTTGTTATTTTTGTTGTGTTTGAATTTGATTGTTGTTGTTAACCGCTGAGTTGTTGTTGTCTTGCAATATGTACACTTTATTATGGCCTATTTTTTATTTACAATTTCGAGTTTGCTTAACGCTTTTAATTTGCTTCGCTGCTCATCTTCCTAAATTTTAATCTCGAAACGAAGAATTCTTCTTTTCATTTTTCCCCCATTAACGAAATATTTGTAGTACTCGCAATGAATTTTGTCTATTTTTCTGGCCCCTAAAAAATAAAAGCAATTTGTTTATGAAAATTTACTTGCGCACGCTTCGGTTTTTAATTTTCTTCTGCTTTTTTCTCTAAATATCAACTAGTTTGCATGTGGCAAAACACAAATTTGTTTTTCCAACTTTGATATGGAAAATATTTTACAAATAAATTAAAGCCATCTGGCATTAACAGATCGTTCGGTGGCCAAGAGAAAACAAAGAAAATAGACAACAAATCGCTAAAAATGAAATAAAATGGAAATTAATCGAAAATCGAACAGAAGTTGAGGAATGTCATTTGTAGAGGACAGGATATGGTAGAGTCGTGATCAATAAGAAAATCTCGTAAATACTAAATTCTAAATCCAAAATATCTCATTCACAATATGCTTCCGGCTGTGTGTTGTTGTTGTTCTTGCTCATTTTCAATTAAATTCCAGGCGCGTAATTTAGTTAATTAAGTCATTTCAATCAGATACGTTGAGTGACAACAGCAGCAACAAGCGGGGACTACAAATCAGACTACCAGTGAATTGACAAGAAAAAGAACAATAATAAAAACGCTTGCATACCATAAATTATAGAACAAATTATGCAAATCACAAGGCAAATAAACAAAACCTCAAGACGAGGCCAAAGGCACCCACAAACCAGACGAGACCCGAGACTCGAGGAGACCACAGACCAGTCCAGACCTGACTTGCTCTGCCCTGGCACCAGGGAACCCAACAAAACCCAGCGACGACGACTCGTCGCCAATTGGAATTAACTGCACTTGGCAGCAACTCGAGGGAAGCCAAAGGAAAAGGGGCACAAATAAAACATAAAGTGCCGGAAAAAAATCATAAGCAAAACAGAAAGACAGAGAGAGATAGAGAGAGAGTTACTTGAATGCGAGTGCATTGTGAGTACTATTCATATGTACACAGAGAGAAAATATAATATCATCACATTTTGAATTTAAGTACCTTACTTACTTACATACATTTAATAAAATTGATAAAATCAATTTTAATATATAGATCTTATTTCAAATACGATATTTTAAGAACGAAATCTAAGTATTTCAGAATTCGAAACTTAAAATTACTTGAAAACGGACTTGATTAAAGTCGATATAATTCTGGAACTGAGTTCAAAAATATATGGA
>JBAMBJ010000419.1:0-14477 GCA_037043495.1 Drosophila recens | reverse complement strand
ACTGACAGTGAAAAAAACATTTTTTTTTTTTTTAGTCAATTTATTTATTCAATATAGTCTCCGTCTAGCTTAATGCACCTTGTCCAACGGTCTTTCAAAATTTCGATGCCTTTTTTGTAGTGGTCTGAAGAAAGTCCCTCAAAATAGGCTTCAGTTTCCCATTCAACTTCTTCATTGGAGTAAAATTTTTATCCCTGGAGCCATATTTTCAAGTTTTGAAAACAGATAGTAGTCACTAAGGTAAAGGATTTGGGAATATGGAGGATGAGGAAGCAATTCCCAACTTAATTCTTTGATTTTTCCCATCATAAAAGCGGCTTTGTGAGATGGTGCATTGTCTTGACGAAAAAGGATTTTTTTTCTTTGCCAAATGCGGGCGTTTCTTCTTAATTTCGTCATTCACACGATCAAGCAATGCAGAGTTATATCCTTTGTTGCATTTTTCACCCTTTTTAAGATAGTCGATGTGTATTATTCCATGTCCATCCCAAGATACACTGGCAAAAACCTTACCAGCCCATCGACTTGCCTTCACACGCTTCGAACGGCTTTCACCGGCCTCGCCACTCAGCTGATGACCGATTGGACTCCGGAATGTAGTGATGGATCCAAGTCTCATCCATGGTGATATATAGACGAAAAAATTCGCTTGGATTTTGGTTAAACATGTCCAAAAAGGACTTGGAATCGGCCACTCGTTTTTCCCTTTGATCAATATCTAGGAAATGCGGCACCCATTTTACATTGAGCTTTTTCATATGCAAATGGTCATGCAAAATCGAAACCGATGACCCAGTCGATATGCCCACAGTCTCAGCAATCTCACGCACTTTGACTCTTCGATCAGTCAATACGATTTGACGGACTTGTCTGATGATCTCTGGGATAATCACCTCTTTTGGCCTTCCCGAACGCTTCGAGTCTTCGGTGCTCGTACGACCGCGTTTAAAGTTGGAATATCAATCGCAAATAGTTGATTTACCTAGAGCAGAGACCCCGTAATGCTAATCAAGCCATGTCTTTGCTTCTACGGTATTTTTTCCCATCAAAAAACAGTGTTTAATCAAAACACGAAATTCAGCTTTTTCCATTTTTCAAAAAACTTAAAAAGTTGCACAACAATAATATTTCTAACTCGATAGCGAAGCTTCCGATTGCGCTCAAATTTTCACTGGAGCCTAGAAATGAACTAGTCAGTCTAAAAAAATTTATTTCAAAATTTTAGTGGAGTGGCCTATGTGTCAGTCCGGGGACTTTTTGAACGATCTAGTAAACCCGGAGGTGAAGCAAGTACTCCACCTTACTATACTTTCATAATGAGTGAGAATGTTAGTTTTTCCGAGCTAATTCAAACTTACCGGAATTAGCATAACGAAAACCAGCTTGCTACGTCCTTTTGTACTCGAAACAAAAGACCAGAAACAGAAACCCAAAGCAATTGTCAAGGTTCCTGTAACCAAGCATGTTGAGAAATTTGACCAAATGTAAAATTAAATGAACTCAATTAACTATTTTTTAAAATTAATAAAAATGCATCATAAAAATTTTGAATTAAATTGTTAATTATTAAAAATTTAAAACTAATAATTTTGTTTAAATTTAAAATACATTTGTGGCGAATGAATATTGTGACGTTAATACGTTCGACAATATGAAATTTCTGACATTTAAGAAACACCTACATTTGCGGGAGCCCAAGTGAAATGTACGACAATTGGAACCACTGACTAGATAATTTATAATAAAATTTTAAAGCTGCTTAGAATTTAATTTTAATTTACTGACCAGGAATTTTTGTGTTTTTTGCACAAGTTAAGCGAAAATTGTGAAAAAATATAAATTTGAGAACCCCAAATTGCTAGGAAAAGTTTGCAAAATTTTAAAATATAACTATTAAAATGAAGTATGAATAATATTCTTTTGGAAAAATTTCAATTTAACTAGAAAAACTAGGTGCAAACACAAAAGTTTGAATACATTTTAAGGAACCACTTTAGATCTCAAGTTTCTTTTTACGAAAAATCAAAACTATCGACCTCTAAATCCCCTTCAAATATTCTGAAGTTTAAAATTTCCCTTCAACTCTATTGCATTTGTTTGATCATCAATCATTTGTTCAATCATCAAATAAAAATGCTATAAAAAATAATGTGAGTAATAAAGTTTTAAAAGCAAGAATATTTCATACTGAGCATGCTTTAATTTTCGCTTGCTGTGCCAGCTATTAGCTTTGCTCGTCAACTGAATCTGCTACAGAAAACATTTTTTATGCCCATTACTAAAAATATAAGTAAAAGGGCATATTGAATTTGTTGAAATGTATGTAATAGGGAGAAGGAAGCATCTCCGACGCTATAAAGTGTTTATATTCTTGATCAGCGTCAACAGCCGAGTCGATATAGCCATGTCCGTCTGTCCGTCCGTCTGAGTGAGGGCCTAGATCGCAGAGACTTTAATAGCTACAGCAACCAAATTTAGCACACACTGCGCCTGTTGTTGTTAATTTTTCAGACGGTCATACATTTTAAGTGTAAAAAATGCCTCGACTCAAGCTGCTTCTATCTTGTTCTTGCTAGCTTGCTCGCGAGTCGTGCGTGCATTGTTGTTGTTTTTTTTTTATGACGGTAATAAAATTCCTCGACTCGGGCTTAGCTATGTTGTTGTTGCTATTTTGCTCTCGATTTTTTTGTGCAACTTCACGGCGCGAAATAGGCCGAATTAAAGTTGGGAGCTGCCGCATAGCTCTCGGAGTCCATGCTTGCCCGCCCCCTGATCCAAGGGGTCACACAAACGGAAGAACGGACAGACTAAAATGGCCAAATCGACTCGGTAGTCAATGCTAATCAAGAATATATTTACTTTTCTTTCCCCTGCTATATACATTTTAACGAATACAATATTCGTTTTTAACGTTCTTTTAAGTAATGGGTATGATATCTCTTTAAGCATATTCCTATGTCATGTCACGTAACGTCGCTGTGGAACTGCCCTATATATCTGGCACTGGGTGAAGCATTTCCAATAGTAAAGCAATCTCTATAAGAGCGTTTTGTTTTAATTTTGTAATTTAAAAAGTTTTTGTGTTATTATACCCTAATTCTTAAATTTAATAAATTTCAGTATGAATCGCTCTTAAGCTCAAATCCCGTGCAATTTTTCTAATAACGGTATACTTGTATGTAACTTATTTACAGAAACAAAATTATCAAACCTTAATTTGAACTAACTGTGGTAGATTTTTATATTATTAACATATGTATTAGCCAAATCGATTCAATTTTATTGCCACTAATTATTAAAATATATTATGTACTTCTTTTTCCTTTCACAGAAATCTTGTATTGATTTTACCATCGGAGCTCGACCGCTTGAACGTTATATGCCCAAAAATCGTAACACTTTTAAGTACAAAGTGTGGCGAATTGTTGTGTCTACGCCATTCGAATACTTTATAATGATGTTAATTGTGTTCAATACACTCTTATTGATGATGAAGGTAATTTAAAGTGCTTGTTTACCCATTAATACCTATATACTTTCGCATTTTTACAAATAAAAAGAAAGCTGAGAATAAGAAAATAACACAAAGATCGGCTTTTAAGTAATCGGTCTTTAAATCCGGTGCATACGATCGGTTTTTTCCCGACATCTGCTCACAATAAAATCCCCCAATTTTTATATACTATGCGGATGTATTAAGTTTGCTAAAAATATGTAACAGGCAGAAGGAGGCGTGGCAGACTCCATAAAGTATATATGTACATAAAGTTGTTATCAGCATCAACAGCCGAGTCGATAAACCCATGTCTGTTTGTCTGTCAGTGTGCCCAAAAGGATCTCAGAGACGGTAGGAGCTAGAAGCACCAAATTTAAAATATAGACGCCTTACAATGCCAGACAGAACAAGTTTGTTAAATCAATTGTTTTTTTTGCTTTTGGATTGATTCTTTAATTCTTTTTGTTCGATTCGTTTGAGTGTTTGCTTGATGCTGGCGAATAGAAAATTTAGTACATTTACATATTTAATATTTGTAGGGATTTAAATTATTTTATTTAAAAAAGTGTTTGCTTGTCCATAGTATGTACGCGGTCTCCGACAGTCGAGTATGCTCGGCTGTAGATTCGCTAGCGATGCAAGCCTTGTTTTTTAACTTTTGCGAATTCAGCTAAATTTATTTTGGTTGATTTTATTAGAGGCAAAACTTCATTTTATTAAATTTTATTGATAACAACAGCTTATCAACCTAATACTCTGGCTATTCTTTCTACGTTCAGTCAGTCATTCCTTACGTTTTGCGCACAATGTTAAGTATGCTGTTTAATTTGACTATTCTTTGCACTCAAAGAACTGAATGAAACTCAGCAATATTAGATATGCTTAAGCTTAAATGCAATCGTGCAGAGCTCTGACACATACTCGGCTGTTGATCTTTTGTTTTTTATTTGATGTGCAGGGAAATAAATTATGACCAATGGGAATGTAATATTATTATAATCTATAATGCATAATTTTTTTATATAAACTAATTATAAACAAAAATCTTAACAGTATCATAATCAAGGTGAGATGTATGAAAAATCGCTCAAATACATCAACATGGGATTTACGGGCATGTTCAGTGTTGAAACTGTGCTAAAGATAATTGGATTCGGTGTCAAGGTAAGTACAAAATTTTACAAAACCTTAGGTATTTTTAGATAATATTCTGAAAGTTGATATTTAAAATGGATACACGTTTGCAAACTCAATTCATGTAACGCGGTCCTATTATGAAATTGCTGAAATTTACAGTGTCACACAAGTAATTGCATGACTATAGCTTTTATATTTGTACCTTTAAAATAGTTTTTTGACTGGCCATGAAAAGGTTAGATACTTTCAGAAATGAAAATCTCTATTAACATGTTCATACACATGGGGACAGTGAAATAGGTGTGGAATTTTTAGTATTTATGTTTATTCTTAGAGACATTGATAAGCTTACAAAGAAGACATAAATAATGAATTAAGATTAAAGTTAAAAGTTAAAACTAAGCCCATTTATAAGCCATTTGATCGTAAACGATCTTTCATATTTTTATTGCACATTTAAAGATATTATTATTATTTTTTTTAATACACTTGTATTTAGAATCTGTCATTTCAGGCAAACCCAGGGAATGGTAGCGCAATATCTTTACCAATTTTTTCGTTATATGTTTGAACATTTTTCTAGATTTTTGGTAAAAATTTCATAACCTATAGTGCTGAATTTTGGGCCATGATAGACCATTCTGTTAAAATTGCGAAATAGCATTAATACCTCAAATATAAGTCGCATTTTTGCATACGTTAGGTTGATAACATTAGTGTATTTTTTTTTCCGAATATTTCTGGTTGGCTCTAGCTGTGAGCACAGTTTGCTGGACAAGGTTGAAGGCTAACAACTCCTCCCCATCGGGTCACACTGTATCTTCCTAAATTTTTTTCCTGTTTTATTCTTGTCTTTACTACTATTCTAATTTCTTCTTTGAAATTTTGAATCGAACCCAGCTGTAAGTGGATCAGTGATCATTCACGTCACCTCTGCGAGAAATACGCATTCCCTTACACCCTTCATGCAGGGTGTTAATTGCAAAAAAAAAACCTTGTCACTAAAGATGGTTTTTCGGTCGGAGCACGCGAAACTCTTGCACTAACGCTCATTTTGATAATAAAGTTGTATCATTTGGGCGTGCTGTTGAATCTTATCATTTTATAGTTTCACGATGCACCGACCCACCTTAAAGCTGAATCATATACAAAACCTGTTTCTTCTTAATGGAGACAATAATGAAAGTAATTGCATTTGGATTTACGGCACTTATTAATGCTCAATATGTCTGGTATATGCGCTCTTCCAAATACTCACGACAGCTTATATTTACTTTATATGGACTTTAATTTAACTGTATGATTTAATACCGACTTATTAATAAACATCGCTTATACTATACACCAAGAGAATAAGAGGTCATTAACATCCAGTTTTTATTATCATATGTTTGTACATGTAGTGTCACAATGTAACAATGTAAATTTCAGCGAATAAAAAGGCTTGAAGGAAAAAATGTTATTAAGGTATTTTAAGTATGTACTTTGGGTGTTGTTTTGCGTGCTAGCTGTAATAATACATTTTTGCAAAGAATTATTTTATAATAATTTACAACCATTTATTTTGTAGAACTTTTTCAAGGATCCGTGGAATATTTTCGATCTTATTACTGTCTTAGGCAGCATTGTGGATGCTCTCTGGATGGAATTCGGGGTAATTATATGCTTCTTTCATTATACATATTGATGTGTTCAATTTATGTAAGCCGTTTAGCAAAACCAAACAAAAAATACATATATAAATGAAGTGTTCAACTTTTCATTTTGGCAGAAACTTGCATCCGTTCAAATACACATTCATACCAATACAAACATGTTTAACAAATATTTATTAATGTGTACAAACATATTTACTTTTGTATCCACACATACACACATAATTACGCAATATTCAGATTATGTGTGCACAATGGTTTATGGTCTTTTAGCTTAAAATTTAGTAAGAAAAATTATTAAGTGAAAATCTATCTTTGAGCCTAGATATTTTCTCGCTCACTGAAGATGTTGTTTCACAAAAATATTATTTTATTGACTAAATGACCTTACAGACGTGTATAAAATAATAAAATTTGCGCAATAGCGTTGATGACATTATTCATTTCTAATATTATCTCTTTTTAAAGTGGTAGTTTATAAAATTAAAATAAACTTCAAAAATTCATTAGTAATCTGATATGTCTACATTTTATACCCCTTATAAATTTTTTGGACAAACTCCAAAATTTGGTGCTGCAAGTACACTTTGTGAGTACACACTTAGGCCTTTAAAGATGATTTTTTTTGCATAATTCTTAAGCATTTTCTGGTCATAGGATCTTGGACTTCTTTCCCAACTTCTCTTCAATAATGATCCATTGGATTAAGGTCTGGCAATTGAGCCATTCATTCATGAACATTCAATTATTTTATGGTGTTCTTATTGTTTTACACACGTCTGTATATAATAATAATACTAATTATTATAACTTCTTATGTATAAATTTAAGGCGTTATATCTACGAAAACGGAATTTGCCAATAGTTGGGCTCTGGTATTCAGAGAAGTTAACACTTAAAATTTTTTTTTTCATATTACATATTGTTTTGACATTTGACAAAGGAAAGAATTCACCAACAGGCAGGCAGAAAGTGTCGAACTTTCTACTCAATTATCACAATTCACAAACCATCAAATGAGCATTTTATCGAACCAACAGGTCTTGTAACTGTTTTAACTTGGAGAAACAGTTATTATCGACCGTTGCCATTAACAATTATCTAATTTAGCACACACGTCATTGGTGGTCCGTAACTATTTGAAGAACATCAAGTGAAAGACCCTACCACATCGTCATATTTTTTTAGATATTTTACCTTTTGACCGCAACTTGTTTTCATACTGAAAATACTTCATTAAATGGTTTGATTTGAAACAGCCAAGCGTCAATATTTTGCAGCTGATTTTTTATTTAAAATTGTTCACTCCGAGGCCGCTTTGTTTCTAGTTGAGAGACCTATTCTCTGAAAATGTTCTGAGAATTCTTTGTTATTTTCTAATTATAATCGCAGTACTGTTAGAGGCTTTATAAAAAGCCATGTTTGATTAGAGAATTTAAACATTATACAAACACATTAATATAACGATAATATATGAGAACATTAAAAACTAAGATCGTTAGTGCCAAGAGTGTTTACACATTACTAATGTGATTTGGGGGAAATGAAAAGCGCCCAAAGAACGTGTTAACTGTGCTTAACATTTTTTTAAATTACTATAATTGAACGACTTTAAATAGGTAAAAGTTATTATACGGAGTGCAAATAAATTAATTTAAAATAAGTTACATTTTATACATACTGACACTATTAATTATTTAAAAATCGCTTAGAGCCACACAATAAAATATATTTTTATTAATGAATTTATCTTTAATTTCAAAGCAATTTTACACACAAAAAATATTTCTTTTGAAAGAATCACAAAATACAGAAATTAATAATCGTATTTCTTTTTGATTTCCTTTTTCATATTTATTTGTGTACGAAAACGAATACCAAATGTGGTCTCAAAATCGGGAATAACCAATCCGAATCAAACAAAAAACGATGAATGCAAAAAAAAAAAAAATAATAATAATAACATAAATCAACAAACACTCACGAAATCAAACATTCACACCCTTCACAAACTTTAACGTCTAAATTATGTAACACATTGAAATATTAATATGTACACATATTTGCATATATAAATGAATATATGCCTTCGATTGACACAATATACGCCCGAAATTGGCAATCGGGAAACAAAATCACTGCCCAACATGAAATTAATATTATAAAAAAAATAATAATAACACTTACTTTGTAATTACAAAACCAAACCAACACCAATGCTAATACCAAATGCAATGAATATGCAATGAACTCTTTCATCACATCACAAATTGAAAACAAATTCACAAAAAAAAAATTTAATACCAAAAAACCAATTATTTACACCAAATTCAAAATGAATTATGAAATCAACCAATCAACAAATTAAATTGTATTACAAACATGTTGTCATTCAACAATTATGCATGTGTATGTGCTTTAATTGTATGTGTTGTCAATACATATTTTGCACATACATATGCATACATATATATCTCATCTACAACTACATCGACATGTACAACAAATATCAACACCAACAGCACGATGTAAGTACGAAACACAATCTACACAAAATTGCATTAATCAAATTCCTATGTGTCCAATTGATTGACTTTAGACTGCTTTTATTGCTAATCACACCTTTCACTTAACTAATAAGCTTACTAAATCATATCCAAATTTTTTTTAGTTTGTTTAAAAATTGCAACACACATTTGAATTTTTTCTCTGATTATTATACCCTAGCAGATACTATAATAAAAATTAGATTTAGAAAATTCAGCAAAATCGGCTATTATGTTGTAGTATTCTCTCCGTTTATGGGTAAATCCTATATTCACTTAAGGCCGTGTCAGACGAGCACTTTTTCACCGACACTTTTTGTCAAAAAGCTGTCCGTGTCGTGTAACCACACAAAATTTCAAAGCGTCGGTGAAAAACCGACGCTCACCGAACACGAAAAAATGTCTTTTTGACAAAAAGTGTCGGTGAAAAAGTGCTCGTCTGAAGCGCCATTTATAAAGAAACGATCACGAAATAGAAAGCTTCATATAAACAGCATCAGCGTATTTATTGATAATTTTTTATTTCGTGTGTGCTTTGCTTTGAGTGGGTACGGGATTTAAGGACGAAACTATTTTAAATTTATGCGGTTGCATTCAACAAGAAATATCATTAAAATAATGATATGTGATACTCAGTGAGTGTAAATGTAGGCTTTCAGATACAAATAGTAGACAATTTTGTTTTTCATTTTTAACACAATTATTTACTGTACAGATGTTTATAGTTGGATCGCCAAACTTCACAGTTTATATACTAGATATCATTTTGGAAGAAATGTCTGCATGGGTATTAAATTTTCGGTTTCCCGAAAAATTGTGGTATTTCATCTATAAATTTTTTCCATCTTGTGTTTGTCGTTTCGAGTACTAAGTATCTGTAAGTTTCAGTTATGTCACACATGGCCCTCGACATAAGTACTTGCGTACGATCGTAAGTACTTTCTTCTCTTATTTAAAATTACGTATTTAAGTTTGTAGACAGCTTGGTAGAAAATTCAGCGGCTGGATGGGTTGGCAGTTTACAAAGACTATTTAATCGTTTGAGGAAATCGTAAGCGCAGTTATGTGACAGTTTGCATAATCTACACAGTAAAGATATTTTTGACATTTTTGATAAGTCGTAACTGTTATCTAGAACAAAATACGTATTAGAACCGTTTAACAATACAAAATCTGAGACTTCTGTGGCACCCCTGAATATGATCTTAAAACGAAAGTTAAGTAGTATTTATATGTTCATTCTGAAGTTGGTGTCCTGCATGTATCATTAATATGTGCAACTTATAAGGAGCTATCCAAAAATAGCTTCCTGTTACAACAACCAATGGTCAAAGCTGTTCCTCAGAGCGTGTTAAATAATATCCACCCGCAGAAACATCCAATTCCAATAAAATCGAGTCACTAAGTCTAACTTATGCGACAATGTTTTTTATACTATTTTCTCAATGTTTTTGCAAGACATTTTTGCGGGTTACCAACTTCATTTGTTAATTATGATGTAAGCTTAAAAGATAAAAGTTCTTATATTATAACGGGATTCAAGAGGGAATAAGGACTAATTAAAGCTTTCGTGTTTTTCAATATAAAAACTAGATTCTTTAGATTTTTTTTCAATCTTCATTCGGCTATAAACTGATTTTAAATTAGGCTTATAACTGGAATTTTAAGTGGCTCAGTGATAAATGTAAGTAATATATCGCAATTAACAAGGCAACAAATAGGTAGTTCCAAGAATCCAAGCCAAGCTTTCAAAAATACTGTACATATTATAAATAAGTTCTACCGCATGAATTATGTTCCATTTGGCTTTTCTAGCTGTAAGACGAGGCAGTTAGCTTCTCTACTTTCTACTGTCTGCTCAAGAATTCAATTCTATTTTCTCTCAGAGATAATCTTCTCAAACCATATCTTAACAGTGATGCAAACAATTTGCTCTTTATTTTATTGATGAACTGTAATTAATTAATTACTATTCATATATTCATATATCATGTAACATAATTTTCAGCTAATTGTTGGTTTGCATCCCTGTTAATTAAAGTAGTGCTAATTTTCCATCTGCTATGTAGTTACAGTGCATACCTCTAAATGGCTTTTGATCCGATGCATGGCGCTAATAAACTAGTGTTCGTCTCTGACTAAAAGTGATTGAACAATGTTAAGCAAACGGCGTAAGACCGGAGTTTAAATATCTACTACTATATCTGTGTACAACTGCGAAATTATATTCGTTTTCTGCAGATATGTAAGCTATGATCAGAAAGTAACAGTTACAACTATTAATTTCATCGATGATTTTGAATTAATTACAACAATCAGGGCCGTTTTTCTTGATGTACACATAAATTTTATCCAAGATATAGTTTCAATCTTCACATTAACTTCTATACACTTTGCGTAAAAATATATTTTCCATAGTTTTCAAACTCCTTACTTCGACATTGAAAATACGGGCCTCAATCCTAAATGTGAATTGAGAGTGTAGACAACTAGCATTAGCGTTTCATAAAGACTCTGATATAGTTTCTTCCACGTGTTTAATTAACAATACAAATTAATCAAAGATACACATATACTAATTGAGCTAATTTAATAAAAATTATCATACGAGTACCTATAGAACGTATTTGCATAAACATATTTTGATACGCAACAATTTAAATGTGCTTAAGTTTTGCTAAAGCTTTATGTTCGAACCCCACGTGGCTATAGAATCTCAAGGAATAGAACAGTAAGAAATCAACGTGAAACAAACCCCTCTCCAAAACCTTTCCTTATGATAAAAAACAATTATACGAAAACACATGCTGTTCAAAACTGCTCGTTTGTTTTTGGCATATTATAAAAAAAAAACACCAAAATACTTACTACTAATTTTCAACTCTACTTTATTTATTTCTTTGTTTTTTTTTCCAAAATATTTGAAATCGACTATTTTTAACGCCGCCAACGTCGAATGAAATCCGTAATTCGTTTAAACAAACCGATATGTACTCGTAATCGCAATTTACAACTTTAATAATAAAATAAAAAATGAAAATATCCATAAAACTATAAAATCTACAAATTGTGTATATAAATTGCTTATAAATTAACTAATATCAAACTGCACTGCAAAATAATCACAAACATTTCACTTCATTAAAAATATTGTAATTCACCTTTTGGCTGCTGTCGATTCGAACTGAATGCAACTGAATCTGCAACTTCGTTCGAAATTCATGCTATGAATCTGCCATTTAATAATTCAAAAATACCAACAACAACTGTGGCATCAAAATCGGTGATAATGCGGTATATGAGTTATGTGTACATTGAATTCTTTAAATCGAATCAAATAATTTCAAACATGGTTTCATGGTTATTCAACAGGATGTAAGTAAACAAACTAAATCGAGAAATGTTTTTTGCGAATGCAAACAATCACAAAAATAAAATCTAATTATTAGCATTTTAGCTAAACATTTAATATCTATACTCTATTCTGTATTCAGATCGCATTCATGATGTCTACTTCTATAGTAGATTTCATCGCCATAATATTCAAAAATACATATTTATATGTATTTAGCTATTTATTCAACACTTTTTCTAGATAAAATGAATTCCATAAAATAAATTTTTTTTTATTTTCCGTAGTACTGTTACCCTTTTGGTACGTTGGTGTGGAATTGCTTGCAAATGCAATGTTACCTTCCGCGATATATATATTATTAGTTTTCTCTGTACATAAAAACTTTATCATTGCTGCTTATACCCCATTATGTTAGTTAACCAGTATATCCCTTTAACTTTCCAGTAATAGACATTCCAAATGGGGTAACTAAAAAACAAAAAAGCTTACTTACACATGTTCCTCTTATGCTCGCTGTTAATATCTGACATGACATTTGATATCTTAATGTCATAAAATAGCACAACCCTTATCTGCTACACAATAGAAATCGCAACAGTGCATAGTTATAATCTTCTCTCATACATATGTACAGCTGCGGTCAAAAAAATAGTAGTGCCTGCAATGAACTTACAAAAGCTTAAAATTTAAAGACTTTTAATTTATCCAAATTTTTTATTTAATTTTTTTAAGATACGTTATTTTGTTGTAAATCCATCTGAGAAATCAAAGATAGTGAACAGTTATTATTTTTCGACTTAGGAATTTTTTTCTTGTGATAGTCTGAAAAATGGGCGGTCAAAATAATAGTAGTGAATGCATTAAAAGTGGAAAAAAAGGATATTAAGCAGGAAAGGCACTTGATTTGATATTTATAATTGTTATTTGATAATTTTCTATAAATTGTATAAAAAATATTTTGCTTAGAGTTGTTACAATGGGGCGTGGCAAGCATTGCACTCCAGAAAAGCGTGCTCCTATAAAAAATTTATTTCAAAAAGGATAACGTTTAAGGAAGTGAAAAAATTTGATTAGATGATTGCCAACCATAATCAGAAACGCCATTAAGTAGTCACCAAAATAGGATAAATGTGGAAGACCTCGATCCATGTCCAAAAGACAAGTGACAAAAGTAGTGAGGTTTTTGAAACGCGACCCTTTTGCTCCTGCAGCACTTAAAAAAAAGGACTTTGGTATGGACCAAAGTGTGTAAAACATTCTTAGATGTTTGCGAAATAATAATCTGGCAGAAAGAAGCCCGTGAAAAATTCCGTTATTGAAAAAAATACTTGCCCAAAAGCGATTTCGATTTGCTAAAGATCATCTGAATTTACCCTAGAGAAATAAAGAAACCTCTAGTGGTCGGATGTGTCCAAAATTATTTTTATTACTGGTCGAGGATCTCGACAACATGTAAGGTATCCGTTAAAGTCCGAATATCAGCTCAGATTCACCTGCAGGACTATCAAACATTGTAGTATGAGAATAATAACCTGGGCGCATTTTCACATTATTGGGCCCAACCCATATAATGGATCACAACCATAATGGAAAGGCACGAACAAGTGAAAATTCTGCAGGACACTATGCTACCGTATTTTTCAGATGATATGCCGATAATTTGGAGGTTCCAACAGGACATAGCCCCAAGGCATATCAGCAAATCTTCGAAAGAATGGCTCGCATAGAAAAAAGTTAATGTAGTGTAGTGGTCACCACGGTCCCCCGATCTGAATCCCATTGAAAATTTGTGGTCCGATATGAAGAAGGATATTGCCAAGCATCAACCAACAAATAATATTCATCTTTGGAAGATCGCTAGGAGCGCCTGGAGCTCAATACAAACAGAACGATGTAAAAGCCATGATCCGTCGTTGTAAGGCGGTAATTCAAGATAAAGGCTTCACAACAAATTACTAAATTTGTTAATTATTAAGTGCATTTCACATATCTAACCTTTTAAATAAAAAAAAGGGGGTTTTGGATCGCTTTCATCATTAAAATTTTTGAATATGTTCATCACTACTATTATTTTGACCGCCCATTTTTCAGGCTATTGCAAGAAAAAATTCCTAAGTCGAAAAATAATAACTGTTCACTATCTTTGATTTCTCAGATAGATTAACAATATATTAACGTATCTTAAAAAAATTATATAAAAAATTTGGATAAATGAAAAGTTATTAAATTTTAAGCTTTTGTAAATTCATTGCACGCACTACTATTTTTTTGACCGCAACTGTATATAT